>NQII01008168.1:0-77036 GCA_002778355.1 Clitarchus hookeri
CATACAATCCTTCATCATCAGGGTCGACAATGATTTGAATTAAAGCAGTTGCTGTCAGAATATGTGCCCGCATAGTACGCGAAAAGGAGTGGCCTGTCAACATTTGAAGAGTTGAGTTTTCGGCACATACTGATTCCACAGCTCCTCAACTCCACTTCCTCTCATTACATAACCAATCGATCCAAGAAATGAGAATAACAGAGCTTACAGGACTGTCCTTGTCAGCAGACAAAACTATTTCAGAACATTTCATGAATAGTGGCTAGTCCAAAGTTACAATACAACTGTGTTCTCGCTCTTGCTTTGTTCAGCAGCAAAATACAAAGATGAATGCAAAATTGAGAGATTAGGTGGATTTCCATTAATAAAAAGAAGAAATACTGTCTTCATAGTAAACTTTCCAAATTGCCATTGCTGACTGCATGTAGTCATTCCAGAATGACATTTTAACCAGGTGCCCAAAGCAGATCAAGATATGTAGCTTTCTCCATGGTTTTTATTGCCTCTTCAGATATGGCAATGGAATTTATTACAGTGATAGACTTGAAACCAGAAATAGGTGGCTTATCTGTTAAATATACAAAATCGATTTATTCAATTATTATCTGGCAAATAACTTGGAAACCAATGCAGATACGAAAAAAACTCTTCTTGTGTAAAATATGTGTTTATTAGTGTGTTTCATATTCTGCTTAAATTTNCCAATGCAGATACGAAAAAAACTCTTCTTGTGTAAAATATGTGTTTATTAGTGTGTTTCATATTCTGCTTAAATTTTTTTTTGATATTTTCAACTGTTATTGAAATACGGCCGAAAAAGTGAAAATGGCGGTCGTAGCACAAATCTACAAGTGTTGATTTTCATATGTTATTATTGGGTACTAATACTATGCTTATGCAAAGTATCCCCTTTAAGGGAATTATTTCCAGGTAAGGCCCTATTTTGACTTAATATGACTTATAGTTAAAAACGGCTCTTTCAGACTGCCGTATCTTAAAACATACTAGCCGAGCACGAGCCAAACTGCTATAGGAGCCAGTATTGAACTTTGCTACAGACTTTTCATCAATATAATAAAATAAGGTCATCACTGAAAGTATCGGCTCTCAAGATCTCGATGTTAAGAACCGCCCAAATTTCTTCACTCGCCGCTGAAAGTCCGATAGGTACAAGCAGCACTACGAGAACACTGCACGCCAGTTCAGAGTCCTGCGCGTAGCGGCGATGGCGCTCTTGTAGCGCGTGCCANCACTGCACGCCAGTTCAGAGTCCTGCGCGTAGCGGCGATGGCGCTCTTGTAGCGCGTGCCAGTGTAACCCTTATAACTTCCGCGTTTCTCGGCCAAAAAAAAAGGGAAACATGATGCAGGCCAGTGGATCCTTTAGTGCCGTGCTATAATCGAAGTAACCATAACGATACCAATAACGTTAAATTTGAATACATTCTGTACAATGGTGCTTGCTACAGCCACGCATAACAATATCCGTAACTATTGCCAACGCAAAGCTACTCACTCGTTCATAGAAAGNACGAGAACACTGCACGCCAGTTCAGAGTCCTGCGCGTAGCGGCGATGGCGCTCTTGTAGCGCGTGCCAGTGTAACTCTTATAACTTCCGCGTTTCTCGGCCAAAAAAAAAAGGGAAACATGATGCAGGCCAGTGGATCCTTTAGTGCCGTGCTATAATCGAAGTAACCATAACGATACCAATAACGTTAAATTTGAATACATTCTGTACAATGGTGCTTGCTACAGCCACGCATAACAATATCCGTAACTATCGCCAACGCAAAGCTACTCACTCGTTCATAGAAAGTTCGTAAAAGCGAGAACTGTAACAAGTGTATCGCTTCTATAGCCATCGCGACTGTTTTTACTAACGAAACCAGATGTTTACATACAAAATAGAGGTAAAATCATCCATGTAAACACATTGGCCAACTTACAGAAGCCGAAATTCGTATAATTATTCTTAAAAATTTCCCATTTGAAAGTAAGGGCCTATGGGTCAACATACGGAAACATCTGGTTTTCCGGTTTTTTTTAATGTAAATTGTAGCAAAGGATTTTTAATTGGGCGGTGGTTAAGGGCATGGATATGGTTATGATAATGGTTATTTCGATTGTAGCAAGACCTTTAGAAATATAAGAAGCCCCGGGCATATCATTTCTTCATTATTCACATATCACAGTAAAAGGATACATCATCTGGTTCAACTCTAGAACATTCTTCACGTGTCCGGCCCTTACGTGTGCAGCACTGGATCCAGATTTCTTCGAAAGTTTCACAGAAAACTATGCACGCTGTCTTCTTTGACACTTGTTTCTGGCACTGCTTCGACTTAGACGCTCTCACGCACGATGGCATTTTGCTAGATTTTCTTTGTAGTAGAATTTAGGATTTCTGTATTTAACTTTACTACTTATTTATACGGACTTGAAGTTGGGATTTCACTTCTCTAAGCTTACCTTGTTCGAGACGTTCTTCTGGAAGTACGGGACAGAGTTTTCTGAACTCCTACGCCTCTAACGGAAACTCTCTGATTTTGGTGGACGTCTGAAACTCCCGTTTCCTCCGCATTGTACATTCCAGAGATTAGAAATTTGCATTTCTCTACCAAAAGACTAAGTTTATCAAAAAACAATCTGACTTTAGGTTCACTGAAGCCAACATCCGTCATAAAACTGATAGGTTCTGGGGAGAATAAACTCAGTTGGGAGTATCTCTCAATGAAAGATACCAGAAACTCTTTCCCGGCACATCCTTTGTCCCTATTGAATCTGTATGGAATTCCCAAGTGCCTCTCTTAAAGTCGAATGCTAACTTCAGAAACTCCTTCCTATCAACTCTTTTCTTAAAATGTGATACTCAACGTGAATATAACATTTTGGTACATGAGCATGTTCTGCTGCATCTCTTACACTAATTTTGACTCTCAAATTGAGGTCTTCAACACTTTCCATTGTATCTACACCCCAGAGACCCCTTTTCGTGCATCTTCCATTGGATTTCGTCATTACTGTTGTGATTCGCAACTGTAACATACCCCATAAAATTAATGATAACATGAACTCGTTACGTTTTTCATATCAAGCGATATGTACGCGGTTACCCTTCTCGTATGTGTCCGTGGCCACCCACAGTGCACTAGCTCCATCTAATGAATGTTAACATGGCGATGACTGCCAATACGCAGATATCTATATGGTATGTTTAAAAACATAAATATTGCGCACACTAAGCTTAATTCCACTTAACCACCGGTACCGTAAGACGTCCAGAGATTAACTATGTCTTAGAAATTCTAACTACGAAACACAAAATTATGCAAAACATCCGCACCTTTGAACGGATCCAACTGCATGGTATATGGAAAGAGTTTAGGCCTCAGTTGGACATTTGTGCTGCCACCTTGCAGGAAGTATGTAAACCATAACATGTCCGGGACTACCCGCTGTCCGTGGCTACCCACCTTCCGCTATTTATTTTCACTTCTTTAGCAAATTTATTTTTTATGACATATTTTCTGTGCAATAAAATTTAATTCCTCTGAGTTCTTAATATTATCGTGCAACAATCACTTCAAATAGCNTTCTTAATATTATCGTGCAACAATCACATCCATACTCAGAGAATGTCTAAAAAAAATTAATCATCTTCATAATGTTATTTCATTTCCAGCAGTTGTCCGCAAATTTTAAGTTTCGTGGTGTCAGAAACGGCCGTATTTGTCGTGCACGATTCTGATTCAGTCCGTTAAACATGAAATAAGTTTTAGAACCCGCCCAATATTCCTAGTGTTTGATGCAAACTAGAATTATTCAGCTTTCCCAGACAAACATGGCGGTGATACTGACGTTTCGATGACGTCAGAACAATCCAATTTTATTTCATAAACTTTATTTGAAGCAGTTTGAAAGAAAAATTTGACAGTGTTACAGGGCCACTACGGACCTATTTACACGGAACTAAGTGGGTCCTCAGGCCCGTTCTACAAAGACATGGACGCGGATGCGTATCAAGGAAGCGGAGCACGCAATACGCTCCGTGCTCAATCTAAATGTGATGCATGCGTACGCAGATAACGTACGGATCCACGTAAGAATGCGGGACAGATCCCAACTCCGTGTCCGTAAATCCGTCTAGACAATAAGAATCGAGTATTTGGATGGGTGATAGTCATTTTTGTGGCCACGGCTGTTATCGATTTTGTTTTAATAAACGCATGCGTATGGTTTGGCAGTAGTATCTGCACAGTGTTAAACACTGCGAAAATATAAAAAAATGAGTCGTGTACATTATAAAACCCATATTGGTAATTTCAAACAGCTGAGTGTTTTGAATTTTTTAGGAAGGAGAATTTTACGTTTCTTTGTGTTGTAAAATAGTTCAACTTCATCCCGATCCGTCCGCTCGTCCCGTTTGCATGTTCCGCGTTCGTCTCCTTACGCGCCCATACATCGTAGAACGAGCCTGAGCGGTGCAAAGTGCGAAGACGCGATGTTTCGAGCGAGGAGATGAGGCATCGTTCTTGCACAGGCAGGTGACCGGCCTGCTGTTCGTCCCACGGGTCGCGGTCTATCTGCGGCCCAGCTTGGCATTTCAGAGCTGCGTCAGATGGCGCCACGTGACGGCCGCTCGACCCTTACGTAAGCATCTCCACAAGACAGCGGTCGTGGTGACCCGCTATCAGCGTGCCCCCTGTGAACTCGCAAAAAGAACACCGCGACTTCGCAGTTTTCAATGCCGTGCTGCGGTGAACTTGGGACGGTGCCATTATTCCACTGAATGTCGAATGTCTTCTATCGCTCAACTTGCTTTTTATTTTTGCTTTTGTTTCTGTGTAGAGTTGCAGAATCATCCCAAAATTCAAATGATGAAATTATTTGTGTCGACCTTTGGATGTGTATCATAATCAACATGACTGGCATATTCTTGCGAATGGTATGTGTACGAAGAGCGTGACACCACAAATAAATGTTTATCTTCACGGAAAATAAACAACCCTTACCAGGAATTGTTAGAATTACATAACTTATCACTGCTGTTAGGCGAATTCCTAAATGAAACAACAGTGGGTATAAAGTAAATCGTGCCCTATGTTAACAGGGCCACTGGCGGATAGAAATGTAAAAAACATTTTTTAATTTTTTTTTTTTACCTGAACTAGGGACGCATTCAAAAATCTGTTTCGGAAGAAGCCTACATTCAGTTTGATACCAATAAGAAACTTTCATTCGCTGTGCGTTAGCAGTAATTTTATAGAGTACATATGTTGTTAACGTAACCCACATTTAGTAATAAAAATATAAAAAAGGAACACAAAATTGCTTTTTTATCCAACCGCAACTGCAATAATTAATTTCCATCATAAATGCATATATTACAGCGCGCACGCACACACAAATGCGCACGCAGAGTTATAACAAGTGTATTTGAATTCGATGGACACACTTCAGCTACGGGTTCCTTCCCAGCCAAATATGCAGAGTCATTTATATCACGTATGAATCTAGTGTGACTCCCAAGGCCTCAGAAATTAAACCTGAGCTACCATTTCATTCTAAATATTAGAATGACTATTTAAGATTGAAATATGAGGTCTGCATACAAATATATAATTGAATAACGATACTAAAACAACGCAATTACTGTCGCCACTATACTATTTCGTAGGAATTCTGGAGTTTTCCAACTTTATTTGCACTGAATTTTGCAATGCACAAGTATATATAGGACTGGTTTCACAATGTCTGGTTTTGTTCCGATGTTCCTCTGATTAAAATTTAAGTGTTGGTTAGCGACATTTTCTGTTTATCAATGTATAGTTAAGAATAACCAACGTTTAATTTATCGGTAACCAATGGTTATCTTAAAATCAAGAATAGGTTCCGATTACTGGGCTAATCAGAACATCTACTACAAATATAGTAGCCATTCTTGGCTGATGAAAGGTTATGTTTGTTTATTTAAATTGTTTTTAGTGTTAGCATAAGATTTCAATCGGTTATTTGAGGATAATGATGACAATGTTATTGGTTACATCAACTAGTAGCAAATATTCAGCACAATTTTTTTTATGACTTAGGAATATTTTTTGTCGCGATATTTTGTTTGACGAAGTTACTGGTCTGATTCTTCTTGAAAATATAAACCATACCTTGTTCATTAAAGTTCATAGAAATGTTACTTTTTTTTTAGTTCGGACAACATGAATTTCAAATGGCTTTGAAATATTTTAGGTTATGGTAACTGAATGTAATATTTTAGTGTGACAGCTTGTTAATCACATGTTGAAACTGACAAAAGTGGTTGTCTTGTACCATTAGATTTAATCTCATCGTTTTCGAGATACACTGCCGGATATTAAAAATGCCATTGTAACACATGTAATTTTAATTATTATTTTAATTATTTTATGATGTAAGTTTGAGATAACATGCGTATATAATTTGAGGGTACAAATTTATTTAACTAAACTACAAACCATAATTGAATGCCGTACTAATTACTTATTTATTTTGACATTGTTTTACACGTAGGTTAGAATTTTATCAGCCAGCTGAAATGTCAGTTTCGTTTGTTTACATTTAATAGCAAGATATTTTAGTAGAGGGATTATGGGGACTTTGGCACATCGGAACCTAGGACCGGAGCATCGGAGCTGTTCGTGCTCTGTCATTCCGGTCGGCCGACGGCCATAATGGATTCAGATGACCTTGACCTTCGACCTTGGCCCTGGTGACCTTTAACCTTAAAAACCCAGAATATAAAAATATTCCAGAAAATTCTAAAAAATTTATACAAAATTCTATTAAAAAATATTACAATATTAAAAAAATTATCTAAATATTTATTTTAAAAAAAGATAAATTTCTGGAGGTCCAAAACACTCCCTCCGCCAATACTCATTCCACCATATTGGTAGGTACAGTCCACCAACTTCGTAGGCATCACAGCCACAGTCAGCCATCGTGGTACGTGCAGCCGTCCATTTTGGTCGGTGCAGTTCACTATATTGGTAGGCGCAGCCGTCCGCAATAGTGGTCGGTGCAGTCCGCCATCTTGGTAGGCATCACAGCCACCATCTGCCATCTTGGTTTTTTGTCGTTTGTCATTTGTTTTACATTGATAATCCTGTCCCCAGCACCACGCCCATCAGACGACTGACTCCCTCCACTCCCCCCTTCCAATATATTTAATTGACCAATTGCCCCACCTCTTATTCTCATTTCATAGATATTTTGCAAAGGCAATCTAGGCAAAAATCCATCTCACACCATAAATAAACTGCAAAAACAATGTGGCACATTTATAATACTGCAGCAGGTAAACCGGATCCGGTTTGACCCTGAAACATCAATAACTCATGCAAAACTGCTCCAAAAATTAATTGACTTACAGCTACAACCTTACACGTACTCTGCCCCTGGACAAAACATACAAGTGCGTTTAACCATTAGAAACCTACCTACAGGCACTTCAGTACTCAAAATCGAAGAAGACCTAGAAAATCAATGGATAATCATCCAAGAAGTAAGAATTCTCGGAGATCCAAACATTGAGCGATCTCCATACTACTCGCCGCCGATTCTGGTTGTCCTACCAAACCCATCCCAAGAAAAACAAATGAGAAAGATAAAACACATGTTCCATTTCATAGTTCAAATAGAAGATTACACTCAGACAGCCCCCAAGAGATGCAAGAATTGTCAATTCTATGGCCACGTAACTTCACAATGTCACCGCAATCTGAGGTGCAACATCTGCTCCGAAAACCATAGCACACAAGAATGTAAAATAGCAGAAGAAGCCACAAAAAAATGCCCAAACTGCTACCAAAACCATGAAGGAGGTCACAAGGACTGCATCAGGAAAATCGAGCAACAAGAAAACCTCAAGAAGAAACTAGA
The DNA here is from genome assembly GCA_002778355.1 of Clitarchus hookeri. NCBI lineage: Eukaryota > Metazoa > Arthropoda > Insecta > Phasmatodea > Phasmatidae > Clitarchus > Clitarchus hookeri. The sequence continues at coordinate 7,916 of NQII01008168.1, forward strand.
AGCACGTGCCCAAACACTACCACCGCCCAGAATACCAACATGGATCCCACAAGATTTCCCAGGGATTCACCCAGAAACGCTGAAGTGGACACCCCCACAATAATACAACAAGCAAGTCCCATACACCGCTGAGGCTCCTCCAAGATACAACACGGCAAACTAAGCACCCACAAATGTTTCCTCAGCCTACTTACCAGCGCCCACCAGCTGAACACCAAACACAAACCCACCCAGCTCAACCAGCAACCCAAGAACAAACATCAAAACAGCAAACCTATCCAGCACAAGCAACTCCCACAACCGAAATCATCCAAAGCTTACAAGACATTAAAACTCTCTTTGCAGTCATCACACCATATCTCCAGCTAGTAAAAGAAACCGCACAAAAAGTAAACCAAGCCACCACAAAAGAAGCAAAACTAGAACTTGTCATAATGTGCCCCATGACAATCTGCACCCAATAAATATCATGCAACAAATAACCAGAAAATACAGTCATCCAATAAAAATACAGTGAACCAGGTGTTATTTACAGGGGGTTCTCCCCTTTTTCCCAAATTAAAATAAATGTCAATTCCCAAAATGAATAGAGAAAATCCATCCAATCCCTAATTAAATATAATGGTGATTATTTCGTATTGCGTATCCAAATCACCAAAAAAACATTATATTATGTATCCAATGATACATAAAATCCACCCAAAAAGTCGTCGATTTCGTATCCAACCTAAGTCCTGAGAAGGCCAAAACAAATGCAAAATTTTTCCCTGCGTTTCCAGCCTGCCTGTAATTACCTGTTNCGTATCCACATGAAAAACGACCCGAATTTAAAAGTGGTGGGGTTGCATATCCAAAATGACAGGTGGGAATTGTCACCAAGCCTCATTTGTTTCGATTCACGTATTCATTTATCTTTTAAAAACATTTAGAAAAATACCTAATTGTTTCCTGTGGCGTATCCAAACTGAAAACGGAACAATTGGTCACTTTACCAAAAGTTTCTTTGTGCGCATCCACATGAAAAACGACCTGAATTGAAAAGTGGTGGGTTTGCATATCCAAACCGACAGGTGGAAATTGCAACCAAGCCTCATTTGTTCCGATTCACATATTCATTTATCTTTTAAAAACATTTAGAAGAAATACCTAATTGTTTCCGGGGGCGTATCCAAACTGAAAACGGAACAATTGGTCACTTTGCCAATTGTTTCTCTGGGCGTATCCCCATGTGGAAGTGACTTGTTGCTAAAATTTTCCTATTGCGTACCCAACAACGATTTATTTACATTTTAAATCCAAAACCTATAACCAGCTAGTGAAAAATGAGTTGTGTAAATAATTATGAGTTCAAAAAAAAAAATAATCAAGACATGGAAACTCTAAAAGCTTCACTGGCGTACAGTGAGCGATTATAATTAATGCATTTCATGTATCAATGCCTCGGAATCACGAGTTTGCACAGGGATGTTTCATTTTGTTCGTTTTTATGAAAGTTGTAGAATTTAGAGTATCTCCAAGGTTTCCATAAGCTTAACCCTCCTCCTTCCTTTTTTTTTTANAAGATTTTAAATTGACCCAAACAGCTACTCATTGTCATTTTAAACAGACATTGCACACCACTAGTCAATCACATTTTAAATTTAAATATGCCATTGTCATCTTAATGCTTTGTTTATTCTGATGATAATTCTCTAAACTAAACCAGTTGTGAGATTCCTAGTTGGGTACAAAAAAAGTTATCAAGAGTTGTGAGATAGATGGCTCTTTCATGTTGTTATGGAGACGATATATATTGGCAAGGGAGGAACGATTTGTTCCTCCCTCTTACTACCAAACACAAGATCAAAGGTCATAAACTAAGGCAAACAGCAAACCTACTTTAAACACTTTAAAAATGTTTACTGGAAATTGGTAATTTTTTGCCTGCTAGTTTCTCGGGGATCCCATTGCCAAGAGTGATTTGCTTAAAATTTCGGTGATCGCACACCGCCAGTCAATTACATTTTAATTTTAAATGTGCCATTGTCATTTTAACGTTTTGTTTATTCTGATGATATTTCTCTAAACTAAACCAGTTGTGAGATTCCCAGTCGGGTACGAAAAAAGTTATCAAGAGTTGTGAGATAGATGGCTCTTTCGTGTTGTTATGGAGACGATATATATTGGCAAGGGAGGAACGATTCGTTCCTCCCTCTTACTACCAAACACAAGATCAAAGGTCATAAACTGAGGCAAACAGCAAAACTACTTTAAACACTTTAAAAAAGTTTACTGGAAATTGGTAATTTTTTACCCGCTAATTTCTCGGGGGCGATCCCATTGCGGAAAGTGATTTGCTTAAAATTTCGGCAATTATGTCGTATTGCGTATCCAACAACGATTCATTTACATTTAAAACCTAAAACCAGCTAGTGAATTGAGTTATGTAAATAATAATGAGTTTAAAAAATAATAATAAAGACATGAAAACTCTAAAGTCTTCACTGGCTTACAGTGAGGGATTATAATTTATGCATTTCATGTATCAATTCCTCGGAATCATGAGTTTGTGTAGGGATCTTTCGTTTTATTCGTTTTATTTGAAAGTTGTGTAGATGTTATAGCCCCCCTCCAAAGCCTTCACGCCTCTGCACTCGAGATTCAATCAGGTTGGTGATGTCGACAGGAAATCACAGGCTCATTAAAATGTACAAGCTTGAGTCTCGTTCGTTTTGTTCTTTTTAATAAACCTTGTGCAACTCCAAGGTGCCCACAGGTGTTAGTGTGTCATGAGGAAGGCTGGATACTGCTGTGTGACACACCTCTCTTTGCACCTGCGAGGTTGTTTACTTTTGTTCGTTTTATTTGAAAGTTGTCTAGATTTTATAGCCACTCCATGGCCGTCACGCCTCTCTACACTCGAGGATAAAGAAGGTTGGCTGGTGTGTTAACAGGAAGTTACTCAGTATTGCAATTGCAAGTTTACACTCAGCCATCCTAGTTTTACAGATTAAAACAACTGCTCATTTAAACTTTAAACTGATGGAAATAACTACTTGTTATCATTTTAAACAGACACTCCGCACACCACAAGTCAATCACACTTTAATTTTAAATGAGCCATTGTGATTTTAAATTAAACCAATTGTGAGATTCCTAGTTAGGTACAAAAAAATTGAATATACACCAAAGAGTAAGCTATTCAAACAATTTAAAATATGAAAACTAAACCAATTAATTCTTTTTAATGTTATTAATTTTTCCCAATAGTTCCTCGGGGCCGATCCGGCTGCGGAAAGTGACTTGTTAAAAATTTCCTATTTCGTATTCGATCCTAAACCAACTAATTCATTTTAAACTCTAAACAATTAGTTATCACGACTACTGCTATTCTCACTTTAAATTGACACACACACACGCACACACACACACGCACACACACACACACACGCACACACACACCCACACACAACAAGCCATTGTCATTTTAAAATTTCCTATTACATATTCGATTCTAAATTTAAACAATTAGTTATCACGACTACTGCCATTCTCACTTTAAATTGACACACACACACACACAACAAGCCATTGTAATTTTAAAATTTCCTATTACATATTCGATTCTAAATTCAAACACTTTAAAACTAAACCAACTAATTCATTTTAAACATGAAAACCAACTAATTCATTTTAAACTTTACTTTAAATTGACACACACACACAGCAAGCCATTCAAACACTTTGAACTGTTGAAAATATCAAGTCATTTTAAACTCTACACAAAGACCTCGCTCTTACTGCACATAGCAAGCCAATCTCACTTTAATTTTAAATGAACTATTGTCACAGACCCCCACCCCCCGCACACACTTTTAAATAGACACCACACAAAACAATTAAACAATTCATTCGCACTTTAAACTGAGGCAAATAGCTACTCGTGTATATTTTTATTTTCACTGTTCCTTACTTGTATCTGATAATGAAAAAAAAAAATATCTACTTTTGTTTTATCCATTTATTTTCTGACGACTTGCTTATAAACTTCGGCATGGACGTCGATGCACCATCGTTGTACTGACGGTACCAAGAGAATATGTCAACTTCTACCAAGTGCACCGTATCAATGGATCATCAGTTGAACAAAAGGAACTCTTACCAACATAGGTAACGTATACACTTTTTCTTTATTTTAAGCGAAGTTATTTTTATAGCTACAATCGACTAGTATAGTGGTTCACGATGGTTTTGTATTTCAGGTCAAAGATGTACGAGGACCCAGAAGACCCCTTCATACAGTGCCCTCTTAACCGAGCGCATAGGATTTTGCGCTCGCGAATGGAGAGGCATTTGTATAAATGTAGGGCAGCTGTGGAGATGGAAACAACATGATCTCCATTACCCACAACTGAAGAATCTTCTACGCCCTCGTCCCCCCTCCCCCTCCTCATCCTTCTGTATCCTCCTATTCCGAAGAAAATTGGGATGGTGGGTCGTATGTGACATACCACCCAATGTAAAAAATTAGGAGTTCAAACAAACTCATCATCAGAAAGCCAAAGTGAGTGTTTGTAGCGGCCGATCGTGTCACATTACCCAGGCGGAAAAAANGACCCATCGTCAAAAATTAGGAACTCAAACGAACTCATCATCAGAAAGCCAAAGTGAGTGTTTGTAGCGGCCGATCGTGTCACATTACCCAGGCGGAAAAAAAAAACATCTGTACATAAAATTGAATTTGTTTTTGTTTTCAGAAAGAAAAATTAATTTCGTCGAAGGGATACACCGAGGAAGCAGCGAGGCGAAGAATTTGACCATTTGACCTATGTAACTAAAAATGAAAAAAAAAATATATATATACTTTTCATTTATCTGTTTATTTATTTGTACAAATGCTAAGTTACCTTTACCACTTTAATTTTAAATGAGCCATTGTGATTTTAAACTAAACCAGTTGTGAGATTCGTAGTTATGTACAAAAAATTGAATATATACCAAACAGCAAGCTATTCAAACAATTTAAAACATAAAAACTAAACCAACTAATTCATTTTAAACATGAAAACCAACTAATTCATTTTAAACTTTACTTTAAATTGACACACACACACAAACAGCAAGCCATTCAAACACTTTGAACTGATGCAAATCTCAAGTCATTTTAAACTCTGCACAAAGACCTCANACACACACACACACACACACACCACCCCCTCCCCCTTCCCACTTTAAATAGACACCCCACAAAACAATTAAACAATTCGTTTGCACTTTAGACTGAGACAAATAGCTATTCGTGTATATTTTTATTTTCACTCATCCTTACTTGTATCTGATAATGAAAAAAAAATAATATCTACTTTTGTTTTATCCATTTATTTTCCGACGACTTGCTTATAAGCTTCGGCGTGGACGTCGATGCACCATAGTTGTACTGACTGTATCAAGCGAATATGTCAACTTCTACCAAGTGCACCTTGTGCTTTGGAGGGTAAGAACAGTGCTATCGCTGTGATTGGAATGAAATAGTACCGAGGTTTCCTCGTCAACCTCACCCAAGGCTATGGTGCGATTCGATGAGGGCCAAAAAATATGGGATTGAATTGCCAAAGGAGAGCGATGCAGTGATGGGCTGCAATGCTTGTAGGCGAATGGATAATTTTTTTTTAATACCCTCCAGCCTACAGTGAAGAAGTAAACCGCACCCATCATTGTACGTTTCCTGATTGTTAAACGGAACAATTGGCTTGAAATTGGATACATTAAAGGGAACAATTGGCTCGAACTTGGATACTCCAAATGGAACTCGGCGAGATGGGTACTCTTCCAGGACTCCTAGACATCACCCTTTAACGGCCAGGGCTTCTAGACATCACCCTTTCGTGGCTCGGGATGCGACAACATAACTGAAGATTACCTACTGCTGGATGTAGGCAGTGTACCGCAGCTAAAAAATGGACAGCCAGTTAATCTATCCTAGAGTCTCCGACTTTATTAAACATGTATATAAATGTAAAATTTGATTTTGTGTGTGGTTTTTGAATAAATGTTATTTAAATTCTGTGTGTGTATGTGTTTAGCGATTTATTTTTTAGTCCATTTATAAAACATAAGTAGTTTCTTTCTTTTGAATAAACACTTTAAAAATATTTACTAGACGTTGGTAATTTGTTAGCCATTAGCTTCTCGGGGCCTATCCCATTGCGGAGAAGTGACTTGCTAAAACTTTCCTATTGCGTATTCTCACTTTAAATTGATCGCCGATATGGAGCAGAACATTATTAAAATGAACAAATGTTTAGATAAATCAACTAATTCATTTTAAACTTTAAGCAATTAGTAATCACGAGCTGTGAGATGGTTCTTTCATGTTGTTATGGAGGCGATATATATTGGCAAGTGAGTAACGAATTGGCCCTCCTCCTTACTACCAAACATCAAGCCATTCAAGCACTTTAACATTTTAAACATGAAAACCAACTACTGCCATTTTCACTTTAAATTGACACAAGAACATACACACACACACACACACACACACAGCAAGCCATTCAAGCACTTTAAAACATGAAAAATTAACCAACTAATTAATTTTAAACTTTAAGCAATTAGTAATCACGAGTTGTGAAATGGCTCTTTCGTGTTGTTATGGGGGCGATATACATTGGCAAGGGAGTAACGATTTGGACCTCCTTCTTACTACCAAGCAGTAAGCCATTCACACACTTTAAAACATGAAAACTAAACCAACTAATTCATTTTAAACTTTAAGCAATTAGTAATCACGAGTTGTGAGATGGCTATTTCGTGTTGTTATGGAGGCGATATATATTGGCAAGGGAGTAACGATTCGGTCCTCCTTCTTACTACCAAACAGCAAGCTATTCAAACACTTAAAAAATGTTTACTGGAAGTTGGTAATTTTTTAGCTATTAACTTCTCGTGGCCTATCACATTGCGGAGAAGTGACTTGCTAATTTCCTATTGCGTATTCTCACTTTAAATTGACAACACAAACAGCCACTCAGGCACACTTTTTTTCTTTCACTAGCCATTATTGCCCGTATCTGAAAATGAAAAAAAATAAATGTACTTTTCGTTTATCCATTTATTTAGTTTTTTTCTACAAATGCAAAGAGTTAGTTTTACCTATTGAAAGAACTGCTGCCTCCATCACCGTTGTCTCCTTCATGACGAGTCTCCTCGTGCATGGAAGCTGCATGGATTAGAAAAGAGTGCAGTCGTTGCCCGTATGGGTGGTTCTTTTTCCAAATGTATACTGTCAAGTAGCCGGTCCACGACTTTTCCCGTCTACCAAAATATGGAATGCTATACCTCACCGAACACCAACTCCATTCGATGTTTTGTGTGTGCACTCTTAAAGACTCGCTTNTGTTTTGTGTGTGCACTCTTAAAGATTCGCCTTGCCTCAGCTTTAGTTTGTTTCGGGTGTTAACTATTCCACTCTTTTCACTGCACACAAATTCCTTCCGGTGATTCACTTGCAGGTGACTATAGCCGTGCATGTCCAAGTTACTGTAACCTCGCCAACATTCTGAAATTATCGTCGTGCCTGNCTTCCGGTGATTTACTTGCAGGTGGCGATAGCCGTGCATGTCCAAGTTACTGTAACCTCGCCAACAGTCTGAAATTATCGTCGTGCCCGGCACGATCCATTCACGAATACATTTGACTAAAGTCGCGGCGTTCCTCTTTTCCACCGGCACCAGGAAGAAATTAGTAGTATCGCCTCTCTCCACACCTCCGAAAACCCACTGGCCGTGAACTTTTCGTCCCTTGCGGATTTTATGNCGCCTCTCTCCACACCGCCGAAAACCCACTGGCCGTGAACTTTTCGTCCCTTGCGGTTTTTACGCTTACCCAACTTTGATTCGTCTATCTCGACTATTTTGCCAGGCCCGCCGATTCTTTTCCTGTAAGTTAACACCCAGTCTATGCACACTTGGCGGCAGAAATTCGACCAGGCGACGACTGTCTTGCCCGAGCACTGAAGCTCGTTTACTATAGTCTGCTGTCGGGGATACTTGATCAGGCACCACAATAAACACAACTCGATGATCTTGCCCGGCGACAAATTTGAATCTCCCACGAAACTGCCCTGTCTTGCCGACACTTTAAAATTGCATTTTGTGCCATTCTCCATGCGCTGTCGACACCAGTAAAACAAACCTCGATTGTCCACGAGCTTGGCTTCGCCTTTTCTACATCGTCTACATGGTATTGACGGTTTAAGGATGTCATGCTCGATGAGGAATGTGTTTACGTCCGGTGAGAAATAAATGAATTTCCGAGCATTCAACATGGTGATTTTACACCCCTCGCACACCATTGTACGTTTTCCTAATTGAAAACTTTTAGGTTTTAAGTAAAAACACACTTGGATACTTTAAACGGAACAATTGACCTGAACTTGGATACGTTAAACGGAATTCGACCGGATACGCAATAGTACACTGACTTGAANTTGGCTTCGCCTTTTCTGCATCGTCTACATGGTATTGACGGTTTAAGGATGTCATGCTCGATGAGGAATGTGTTTTCGTCCGGTGAGAAGTAAATCAATTTCCGAGCGTTCAACATGGTGATTTTACACCCCTCACACACCATTGTACGTTTTCCTAATTGAAAACTTTAAGGTTTTAAGTAAAAACACACTTGAATACGCTAAACGGAACAATTGACTTGAACTCGGATACGTTAAACGGAATTCGACCGGATACGCAATAGTACACTGACTTGAAAAGTAAATAATTTGAGTGGATACTCGATAGTGCACTCGCAGGTTTCCTATGGTTTTACCATAAGAGTACGCAATACGGAACAATCACCTAAGCGGATTTTTGGGGGTCTTATATACCTTTTTGGGGTAGGCCTTTTTAGGAGAAAAAGAATTGCGAATGGGGAGGGGTTTGGGGGGGGGGAGTAAGGAACTGATTGGCCAAATCCCCTTCTACACCCATCCCTTTCGCTACTTCCCCTAAAAAAAATATATATGACGTCAAAGTCCCCCCCCTCCTTTTTTTCCCCGACCAGCACTTTATTTAGACTTTCCCTCAGTTGAGTTTTTCATTTATTACCGCGATCAACGTAACCGATGCTGGACATAATTTTTTGAAGGTGGAAGAGAATTATATATACAACGCAGTCTACGATGGAACGAGTACATGTAAGTACCCATGCATTATTTTTTTGCATTAATCTCATTACTTGTATTTGTTTGTTAAATAATGGCTACTAAAATAATATTTCTAGTGCCTGGATTATACGGATCTTCGTTAGTTTCGGATAAGAAATTCAAAACCACAATTTTCCCAAACAAACTATTTCCTTTCAGAAAGATCTCGAACAAAGATTTCCAGCAATTACTATTTGACGATTCTTTGCGACCCGGTAAAGTGTTATATTCTGTATGCGGAAAATCTGTATATTCGAGTTTAATTTCTCATTTGTATCTAAATGTTCCAAAAGCCAAAATTAAAGGGATCGCATATGATTGGCGTAAAGATTTATTACAATCTTCACATTCCATAATATCTTCTATGGAAAAGTTCTTGTCAAAATACTCATTTCCGTTGGAAATTTTCATAATCGGCCACTCTTTAGGTGGTTTACTGGTGCGAATTATATTGGAAATTTGCGAAGAGGCATATTTTTATAAATATATAAAATGTGTTTTTTTTATAGGAGCGCCATTATTTGGTTTACAAAACTTTAAAAATGTATTTGATGATTCTCTTTTACCTTTAATAATCGAAGATATCTTGGCTAAATCCAAATACAGCGTCTTTTCAAAAGAACAATTACAGAAACTTTATAAACAGTTTCGAAGTAATTTTTTATTACTCTTACCATTTGAATTTTTTACGACTACGCTGATAAATCACGATTCGTCAGTAACTGTAGATAAGTATTTTTGGATGGTTGAAAGAATATATAATTGTTCTAAATGGGGTTTATTTGGTCGTTATATTGTCGTCACAAATTCATATTACATTACAACCACTGATTTAAAAAGGAATTGTGTGCCAAATCATTTACTATCAGTAGATGCAAGATGGCCAGCCCTTCGCGAGAAGAATACTTCCGATAAGGTCAATTCATGTTTCCGATTAAATTCATTTGATTATGGCGATGGAATAGTGTCTATACGAGATTCATGTTTAAATATCTCACTTAAAACTAAAAATACTATTCAAATAAATGACCACTCTCCACTTAGCCATAACCTTTTATTAAACAGTAAGTATATAAAAAATAATATTACCGAGTTTATTACACAAAAAAAAAGGGGGCGGGTTTAACTGGGGCTTTCGTCGTGAAAATAAAATAAAGTAACGGGGTATAATATATATAAGATCAAATTATTCATTATGGCCCAAAAAAATATATATCCTACCATTGAAGACAGTTTAAATGATTTTTATAAATTTTACACCTTTAAGGAACCGGTAGTTTCAAATGCAGAAACGGATAAGTTGAGTTATGAATATATTTAACTTTTAGATATTCGAGCATATTAACTTTCAAATGTTAATATAATTTTTACGTACGATGTAAAAACATTTATCAAAATTGTTAAAATTAACTTATTTCTGTTAGATGGTATAATTAACTATGATGCTCTATTGAAACTGAACCCGAAACTCAAAATAGATTAAATTTTATCCATAATTCAAGACTTGCCCAGTGCTACGAAAAGTTGTTATTACGACATGTTTAAAATACTGCCAAAATGGATGGGTCAACATTCAGCGATGATTAACCAACAAAACCACATTTTTGCAAGTTATTTGGCAAATAAATCGCCAAAAATTATCGAGCAATTTACACAAGAGGTTTTCAAACTCGTAGAAAAACAAAATCAATTAAATATGGTTTCCTTGATTGAACTAATTTTTCGATTTTATGTAGAGGAATTCGACCAAGTGACCTCACTTTTACACATTTTGTTTGTACCAATGATGGGTTTTTGTCTGGCATTCGCGCTAGCTGACCAAACACGCGTATTCATACAAAAAGAAGAAGCTTTAAATGTGAGCCCCGAAGAACAAAATACACCGAGCTCCGAAGATATTCTTTGTAATTTGTTGATCAAGTTCTTGAAAAACATCTTCAAATCAGATACAATATTCGAACATTATATTTCACCCCTATTAGAGCACAATGACCATGAAATATCAACATTAAACCTGCACAAATTCTTTTATAGCCGCTGTAATGGCATTTATAGAAAACTATTCGGGCCCCGGCCTAAGGAGTCAATTACGGCCCAACAGGTACATAGTTTATGTGCAAATATATTCGATAAAAATAGAAATACCTGCCACTATTAATAGAAGCTGTTAACGAAAAACTACTATTTGATGATTTAAATCAACGAATGTTTCCTTTCGTTTTATGTGGCAGTAAAGATCGGTGTCAAAATCTGGCAATTATATATGGTCATTTCCTAACATTTGGGCTTCGAACGATGAGTGCAAAAAAAATCAAGACATCACAATGCATAGCTTTATTAAGTTCGGTGTTTGAACATATTCTCAAGGTTAATTTACCAAGTTATTCATTCTTGCAAAACTTTTTTTCAATAATTCGTGAGCATGACTCCATAGTGGAAGTGATAATGAATCAATTAAAGGGTAATGAGAAATTTATGGAAACAATTTCAAAAGATTTTAAATTGTAGTGTTTTGCGTGGTAAACTTTCGGTTAAAAAAAACCACCCAGATATTACAATAGTGAATTCTAAAACCTCAACTGCGAGCTTTTTAAAAATACATCACATGCTCCAGATGCAACATACACGACCTAACTCAACATCGTTGTTAAACGAGAGGGGAAGCTTTCGCGGGTTTTTTCACTCGGTTCCTGCTTATGCATACCAACTTATGCATTCACGATCTAACTCGAAGCTGTAGTCACGAATTGACCTTCGTTATTGACACATCAAATAGGCACGACACACGCGCAGGGTGTGAAATGTTTTACCTGTTTTTTTAAATCTAAAACCCTTTCACTTGAAGTGGAGAAATAAGTAGCCTATATCGAATACCCTGAGTAATTCTACATAAGGCAGTCTTTTTTTTTTCAGTGAATTTAGTTTAAAAAAATTGAAATAATCGCCGAAATTCCCTTATTTTTTCAATGTTGAGTTTTTCTGTAAACCAAAATTTTATTGGTCTATTTCAACCATTCCATGTCGCGTAATATCGTTAACCCTTTTCATAATTTCTTCTAAAGTATATGTTGGTATATTGGCAATTTTCGTAGACATGTAAGTAACCATGGTAAAAATTTTATATAGTATAACTTCTGGCGAAATATTCACGTCTGTATTATGAATTATATTTAACAAATTCAAGTAATATGCTTCAGGGTTAATTTTTGAATCTATTTGCGTCAGTTCTTGCAATTTCTGAAGGAAAATTAATTGAACTGATTTACTTTCAACTTGGGTTTTTAATTTGGCTAGTGCATGTAAAGCTTGCTTATTTCTTTCGATTTGATTTATAAACGTATCAATTTCCAAATCTGTAAAATCATCTTTGATTAAATATTTTTTCGTAAATTCGTGAGAATACAAATTGTTTAATGCGGAATCGATAAACTCGTTCATGCTATTTAGTCTCTTTGTAATCTGTTTATAATATTCAATTTCAAAGAAAATTGACGAAATAGCTTTCTTTTGATTATAACCCAAAATCTTTGAATATTTATCGACTCTAGAAATATCTGCTTTCAATTTGTCCATATTGTTTTATAACATACAAGATTTGTTCTTATGTTATGCCTAATCCAACGCTTGTAATAATCCAACGCTTGTAAATCTTTCGGCATAATTAACAATTTCTGTAATAGTGTGAAATTGTCGCGGAAAACAATCACCCGAGGTAACTTATGACTGATAAAATGAAAGGTAGTTATTATTTATTAGAAGTTAAATATTCTTCTCAACGGGTTTCGGTTTTTAGAAATAATTATATTATTTGAATTTTTATCTCGTAAGCCAATTTCAGTATCCTGATCGAATAGAATAGATATACCATCCTCTGTATTATTCATATCACTCTCATTACTCTCATCGTATGGTGGGGCGGACGGTTTGATAGTTACAGTTTCCAGTAAGACTCTACCACCGCCACAAAACTGAAATAACATGCCATTTTCATCGGATGAATCTTTAAAATAACCAAAAGTCGAGTGTAGGTACACCAAGGTATTGTTTTTTTTATAGTCAAAATGTGCAAATACGTTATTCACTCTTAGAATTTCCATTAAAGTGTCCATATAATTATGTTTTTCCATTACAAAGAATACCGCGCTCTTGTAGAGAGGACTCGCTGTATCTANGGACTCGCTGTATCTTGAGCCACATCCACTGCGAGTTGTTTGGCAATATTTTGAACTATTGTGAAGGCAGAATTCAAATTCCATTTTGACTCGTCAATGATGTTAATTAGTGCAAAATAAATAATGTAATCATTTATGTATAAATTGAGCAACTTTACCGAAATATCGTCAACTGTAAAAGATAACATATCGTGTTTTGTACTTGTAAAATTAAAATTGATATAAAAGTTTTTGGAAAGCATTTTCCATTTAGATTGGTTAATCGACTTTGTATCACAGTCATAACAAAAATTTACAGAGTGATGGGCTACAACATTATTTCCGAAACCAAAATATATAGATATTTTATAGCCGGGGTCATATTCGGGTGTTTGATATGACTGAAGTGTTGAAAGCACCGGCGAAGTAGACATATCTTTAAAGTTTGAAAACTTTTCATGGTTGGTGGGGGTATTTAAAACCCTTTCAGTGATAAAAACCAACAACACCACAATGATGATTAATAATATCAACTGTGATAAAAATAAATACATCTTATTTTAGGATACTGAAATGAAACACTTTGAAAAAACAATGCAATTAATTTTTATTTAATTTTTAAATCAATTTCTATCTAGAACATTCAGATTAGTGAAAAAACAATGCAATTAATTTTTAGTTAATTTCTCAATCAATTTTTATTTATAATGTTAAGGTTAGCCACCGTATGGGTGGGGAAATATTGGAATCTAAAATTATATGTTATTCCCGGTGGAGGCTCTGGGGCCGGCATAAACATTGCCGGCCCAAAAAAATAAGGGCCGGTTGCCGGAACCAGAACCGGCAACTCTGGTTCGTTTGAGGTCAGCAGCCCCGTTGATGGTGCTGTAACCGAAGGTGCCTGTTCATTTTTTAAAGGGCCGCAGCCCCGTTGATGGTGCTGTAACCGGAGGTGCCTGTTCAGTTTTAAAGGACCACAGCCCCGTTGATGGTGCTGGAACCGGCACCTCCAGTTCCTTTTTTAAGGGCCGCCGTCCCGTTGATTTAGACGATGCCGGGAGGGTCCGCTGTCTTGCAGAAATTGATGGCGGTGGGAAGGGCCACTCTTCTTCATACGGCCCTGTTGTTTCCGGGAGTGATCCCAGTACACTTGGCCCCCGCCTCGAGGCCCGTCGCTCCCTAGGTGACAGCGGCTGCCGTCTTATCGGCGATGGCGTTGGGGTGGGCCGCTCTCCCCTCGATGGCGACTTTCCTCGTCTCAACGAGGCTGACATCGCTCCTTGTCTATCTGGACATCGTCTTCTCGGCAGCCGCCTCTCACAACACTCACACCTCATTGTAAGTGTTGTGAGGAAGATGATGTCTGGAAGTTTTCTACAGCAGTATTATATACTGTTTCATGTCCAGGAAAACAAAAAACAAGTGACACAGGCCCTAGAGGTGGGACGGGGGTGGGAGGGGAACGTGAGGCGAACCGCTTATTTGCATCATAAAAAAAATTATTTCTGCCACGAGATAATTCTCGCATAATAATGAGGCTAAGCTGAATAATATATGCGAGTTGCCTCACCGAAGTGCATGCATGAATATATATGAGATTCCTTATAGGAAATGCATGTGCGAAGGTTAAGTGTGTGATCACGAATTAGAAAGTTTCACACCCATACAGCTAGAGATGCGTGAAAGTTGAAGTTTGTGGTCACGAGTAAGGAAGGGGGGGGGGTTCATACAAGCCTATTAAAAAAAAACAATGACCCGCTGATAGGTAAAAAAGTTTTAAAAAAATACCAGCCAATTCGGTATATATATACCGCTTGGATTCATCTAGCCTCAGTGTCAACAGTGGAGTCTCCTAGTGAAGCTCCTCAGTGTTCACAGTAGGGTCTCCTAGTGAAGCGACATTAGTGTTCACCGCAGTAGAAAGAGTCTCAAAATGATATCCACTACAGATGAGGTAATGTTAAGTGGTATATTTACGGGAATGGAAGAAGAGTTTGTTAAATTACAGGAAAAATTTTTAAAACATAGGAAAAATAAAAATGAAATAAAAAATCTTCTGATAGAATATTCAAAAGCAAAGGCAGAACTAGATGAAATGTTAGATACTGAAATAATTAAAGGCCGGAATTTACTTAAAGAATATAAAATATTCCAAACAAAGTGGAATATAAAAAAATCGAAGGAGAAAAAACGACATAGTTGCAGATGCAAACTATTGGATAAGTGTAAAAAATGTCAACGGGCCAGGGAATCAAAAAAAAAAAAAGGTCATTTTAATTTGTATTATTTAGCATGTTTTTTTATTAAAAACAGTAAATTTAATGTTAAAAGGTTTCTTTATAATTTTTAATATTTTGCATGTTTTTTTATTGAAAAGAGGAGAATTGACCTTAACATGTTTCTTTCTTTTAATAGCAAACACCTAAGCACCTAAATCNTTTTTTTATTGAAAAGAGGAGAATTGACCTTAACATGTTTCTTTCTTTTAATAGCAAACACCTAAGCACCTAAATCAGCCAATGTTGGGTGAAAAGGCAAGGATAAGGAGTTATATAGCAAAGAAGGCGTTTCTCCGACACCAGTCAGAGCAGCTCCAGCTCTGACGCCAGTCAGAGCAGCTCCGATGCCAGTCAGAGCAGCTCCGATGCCAGTCAGAGCAGCTCCGACACCAGTCAGAGCAGCTAGAACACCCTTCAAAAAGGTGCCAACACCGGCCTGAGCAACCCCAACACCGGCCGGAGCAGCTCCAACACCAGTCGGAGCAGCTACAGCACCAACCACCGCCTCTCCAACATCCCCAACCGGTGAAGCAGCAATTCGATTGGGTGGAGATAGACATCGAACTGCCGCAGCACCTAGTGGGAAAGCAACCACGCCTCTACTCCTCCAATTATTACCCTTGGAGGAGATAAAAAAAATGAATAAAGAGCCTCTTGCATTTAAAATATGTGTTAAATGTAAAAAAAAACAAGGATTATTTGAACAAAAATGTGTTGGATGTATTCGGATAGACAGTATGGACGATTTTTTTAAAATTAAAACCGTTCACCACCATAGCCTATAGGCGGGCTAATGATCCTGGCCCGGATTATTTTTATTTTCAGAAATTGTAAGTTTGTGTATGTATGTCTTAAAAAAAATAAAATGTTTATATTTTGAAANGGATTATTTTTATTTTCAGAAATTGTAAGTTTGTGTATGTATGTCTTAAAAAAAATAAAATGTTTATATTTTGAAAAAAAAGTTTTTATTTGTCTCTTTGATTTTGTATGAAGTTCTTAAACTCACTTAACCAAACTGAATTTAAAAATATATCAGGAGAGCAAAACAAAGTATGCATTTTATTGGAACGGTCAAACACACTGTAAAATGCTCGTATCAAACGAGTTTCAAAATAACAAGAGTGTTCATACAATTTAGCCATATCCAACTCTCCAATTTTGTCTATTTGTGCTTGTAAAACGCGATTACAAATCGCATTCATAATTAGTAAATTTGAAGAAGTAATTATTTGTCCTGTTGTATCTGAATTTATAGTAACGTGAACACATTAGAAACCACTTGCATTTGGTAAATTATACTGGTGATTACTCTTGATTGAACATGCTAAATTATGTGCGGGGCGTTTAACGAAATGTCTTATGCTACATGATGTAGCCGTTTTTGTTTTTAAAGAAGTTGTAAATTTAGTTTGCATATTTCCCGCATAAATATCGAGTAAAATGAAGAATACACTTCTCCAACTAACAGCATATTCTTCCGCAGTTAGAATGAAAAAAGTCGGTCTGAAAAACAAAGTATCGAATTTTTCTAGGTTAGGCACCAAGTATACATCTGTTAAATTTTTTGCACTTACATATTCTTTTAATTGGTGGTAAATGTAATCTCCTGATTGGAGTAATGTATCGATCAAGTTAATGAATCTTATTGGTGATGTTAAATATTCCTTTAAAGATAAAGCGTTGAATGGCATTGAGACTTTGACCAACCCGCGAATGGAATTGCGATTACTTTCGTACATAAAAAAATTGTTTAATTTCAATTTTGTGAACAGAGGAGTGCCGTCCTTATTCCTCGTCATACCCGTCGAATGATATATGTGTTCCATCATAGATTGATTAGAATTATAAAGCAGGGAACATCCATGGGATGAGTCATGAATAGAGTTTTTGTACTTGCACGTAAGCAAAAATTTATGTTGGTCGTAAAGTTCATTTTTTTTCTCCAAAGAGTAAATTATTCATTTTTTTTTTAGTTTGTAACCGGGTATATAAAAAGGTTGTTGTCTCCTTTACAAAGTCTTATTGAAAAAGCAACTGTTGTTGAAGCAGGACTTGTTGATCTTTGGAGTTAATTTCAAAATTACAACTTGATGAATGCTGTTTTGCATACAGATAATCTTCGAGGGTAGTATTTAGAAACTTGGCTCGAAAATCGTTGAACTTTAACGGAAGATAAGTATTGTTATTAAAGTCGGTATCAAATTCCTCTTCGAAATCCTCTTCAGAGGATTTTTCGCTTTCTATGTTATAAATGTATTCCAAGAGCCCGCGATTAAATGATTTATAAAACTGTTTAAATTCGTCTAAAGTGTGCATTTCTGGATCGTTGTAGATATTTTTGAATATTTCCAGTACTCTGGTCATTGTAAAACTTAGTTTGTTAGCCATGACTAAAGATTCTTATATAACAACAAAAATATGTATGCCTTCGTGTTTAAATTTACAAAACAAAATGTTTGTGTTGCGGACTTTCATCTACAACAATCAAATAAATGTGGTGGGAATCGATATTAGAACGATGAAGCGGCGACAGGAAATTTTAACCTACCCACTCTCGATATACTTTATAGTTGCAGAAAACATGAAATACGACATGTGTCGAACACTGATTGAGTTGTACGAACCATATATCGATTCCCTCGTCGACACAACAATTTCCCTAGAAACTAATTCGAACTCATTATTGGAAATTTTAACTCAAAGTGCGGCAAGCACCTTACATATTTCATATCATTTGGTAAAAATTGAATTTCTAACCACGAATAACTTAAACACGGTGTACAAATTCTTAGTTGAAAATAATTGTGAAAAAAATATTATTTTACCATTCAGTCGACGGATGTGCATTTCATGTTGCAGATGGAATTATACATCGACGTTGTAACTTCGGAAGGCTTGCTGCAAAATTCTTCAATCAAACTGTTTCAACTTGCGAAGTTGAAATTTCGCAAGTTGAAACGGGAAGTCGGTAATCTAGTAGTGGAAAACATATTTCGTGCAAATGGAGTGTATACAATCACAGAGTCTAAGCACTTGCTCCTAGACCCGTCCTACGACTATACTCACATGTACAAGTACATTCCTGTAGTGAGTTTCGACATTGAAACAGGCGTGGATAATTTGGAAGATTTGCCACTGGGAGGACTTGCTATGGAGAAATTACTTATGTTTGTGCTCTACTGTGAGTATCTGGACGTTGAAGTGAGTATAATTTCATACTTAAAATGTAATGGCATGCCCGACGATTTCGATGCAGAAATGAGAAAAAAATACGAAATCCCACCTACAAAATATATCTGGATCCAGGGATTTGCACATGAAGAAGATCTCATTACTAATTTTCTCTTTTGGTACAGTCAAGGTTACTTGCTTAAAATGCTTACGGGATACCAAAACTATCCACATTATTTTGTTGGCCACAACATTATAGAATATGATTTAAAATTCCTGCTGACTAGATTACGAGTTCTTAATATGCAACGTGAGATAAAAGCATTTGTAACCCTTGGAAACTTAGCCACAGTTCCACTTATTCGTTTTCACCGCGACGGCATTATGTTCGATACTTTGATGATTTTGAAAAAAATTGCACTAACTTGCGGGAAATTATCACTGGCAAACCTATCTAAAAACTACCTAAGCCAAAAGTTTAGAAAAATCGATTTGAATCCGGTGCTCATGCGAATTTATTATATTNTAAAAACTACCTAAGCCAAAAGTTTAGAAAAATCGATTTGAATCCGGTGCTCATGCGAATTTATTATATTCTCGATGACACCATTACGGATGATGAATTTCGAGATAAATGCATGAAAAATATATTTCACATAGAGCCCTACAATAAAGACAACTTCGATGTCGTGAACGCTCAATACACAAACATGCAAGTGCATCGGACCGAGTACATAGTCGGCAGTGTTTGGCGTAAACTTACAAGCGAAACAAATGCAGACTATAGTTTTCTACCGTATGGAACAAGCTTTAATTTACAATGAAAGGGATTGCGTGGCCGTAATTGGACTTTACAACAAGTTTAATTTGGCGATTTTTACCAACCAGTTGACCAATCTCTTTAACTGCGGCCTCGAAGAGAGTTCAATGGGCTCCATTTCTCGCCGAATTGCGAATGCATTCTTGTATCATGCGTTATCTTTTGGTATGTTGCCGGGATATCAGGGTAGTGATTCAGTTCTATTAGCTATACCTAATCTGAAATGTTTATCCCTCGTGGAAAGAACGTCTGTGATGAACGTTAGACCGATTTACACCAAACCAAAGTTCAAGCACACAAAAAAAGAATACCCTGGCGCTGTTGTGTTTGCGAATCATGGTCTGTTTTGGAATGTTATTCAACACGATGTCAATAGTTTCTACCCAAACATTATAATTAATAAACGACTTTCTAGATCGACTGTAGGCTGCTGCTGCGCCAAAGCATTGAAGCTCGTGTTTGAAAATGCTCCGATATCTTACGATGTATTCGACGAAATGCTGACAAATGATGTAATTGCTCTGTATGTGGCAGAAGACGAAAACCAAAATTATTCGGAATATGTAGACTTGAGGTATTCTGGACAACCAATCGGGAAGATGATATTTTCCGTCACAGAACTAAACACGTTGGCTGGTGACACACCTATTCTAATTCGTTTACTCTCACACGCCAAAACTCGTGACCCTATTCCAATTTTGAGCGTATTTTGTGTACCTCCTGTTTTATTGGGTTCATCAGGTATGTAGTCATTTCGTGGATGTCAGCCGTGTGTTTTGGCATCCAAAGAAATCACTACTGTGTTAATACTATCGACTTTTGTAGATTTCTCCAACTCTGCTTTTACAATGTTATTACAAGTTTCACTTCTCCAGTTGTTGGGAAAATTGTGACTGTTTCTCCATCATCGAACGGTCCTGTCAGTAGTACTCTGTGACCATCCATGTAAGATAATTGTTGCAACGTTAATTCTCCAACACGAAGGCTGTTCAAAATATCTACAAACGTCGTGTTGCCAGATTACCTCGTGTTCCGAGACAACTGAATAACAACAAAACATCTGCCATAGATGTATTTCGCCGGATATGTTTGAGGCCGGCGGAAAAAGTAGGAATCCCCCACTGTAATCTAGCAGCTCGTGATGAGGGTGACTCATTCTCCCGGCTAGAGGAAGCATACTCCTTCATGTGCTGTCATCTAGCATATCGTGATGACGGTGATTCGTTCTCCCTGCTAGAGGAAACATACTCTCTCGTGTGCTCCAATCAAGCTGCCCATGATGAAGGTGACTCATTATGCCGGCTGCAGGAAGTATACTCTCTCCTTTGTTGCAGTCGAGCAGCTAGAGTTGATGGTAATTCGTTCTCACGCATTATAGAAGTATGATTCCTCTTGCGTGTCAAACTCTGCTTTCTTTCGACACTAGATTCATTTACAAGCCTAACTGTTCTAAGTGCATTATTTTCTAGTGCTAATATGTTTATTTTTGAGTCTGCAGAAATCGGGCTGTAATAGTCCGCCATCCTTTCTTTCATCTTATTAAGACTTTGTTGTGTGGATGAGGGGATTCGCCTTTTGACGTGACAACGTCTTATAATTCGATAGAGCCGGCTGCACGCACGAAAAAACATGACTCATGCGGCGTTACCTCGCTCTGAGGCGTTCCATGTAAGGCTTGAAGTGCAAGCGAGAGCGCGGAACGAGCGAAAAAGTTTTGATCGAGTATCAAGTGCAGTGAAAAGTGAATGTGGTGTCAATTGTTTATAGCAACGATAATTACAGCGATAAAGGTAATGATTCTTTCGATATTAATTATATATTCAGTGATATATTGTCGAATATTCGTGCTTTCATCATTAAAATGAATAGCATCGGTCCGCTAGTGCAGCGATTGAAGGTTATGCTATAATTGACAAAATTAAGTGTCTGAAATGACAGGTTGGACCAGCCATCCGTCAAAGGGAACATTTTCTCCTATATCAAACACATTGAGGCGGGCTTTTTAAAAACTAGATTTACGAAAATTTTAATGTTTCCAAATTTTAAATTTTAAATGTAAGATTTATAAACAATAATTTAATCATTGTTTATTCTTATAATGAATTATTTAAAATTAATTACTTTTTTATAACAAATTACAATTAAATTTGCAAAAATAATTAAGTTACTAATTGAAAAAAATTAATTATAGTATTAAAATAATAAAATCAAAATTAAAATTTTAACGATTGAGTAGAAATTTAAACAATAAATTTTATTCAAGTATTTTGTTGTATTTTTATTTTTTAAATTTAAAATGAAGAATTGAATGAAGAATTTTATGAAAAAATTTTTTTAATTGTTTCGAACGACGATTTATTTTGCAGAACCGCTTACAATCCCACCATGGAAAAAAAAAATGCTACCATTCCATCAGTATTTTCTTAAGACGTTGTCACGTTCAACTATCGTCAGTAAACCGACTTTACAGACAACCAACAGCATTTTTTGATTTATTTTTAGCCGCCGTAGTTTTTTTTTCTTTTACGAGACAATTATATTTTAAGACGATAGGAAACTTACGTACCCAACTTTAAATACGTACTACAACAACTGTGTTATTTTGTTTAAAAATAGAGAAACACATTAGTTGAAAAAAAAAATTATATATTTCCCCTTATTGCATCCAACTCTTCCGCTGTAAAAGACAACCGCCAACGACGTCTGCCCTCACGCGCCTGCCCGCGTTCGGGTAGCTCACTCGGTGATGTTCGGTCTCCCCCGCGCCGCACGCAATGCTCCACTAGAACACGCGTACTTCGGTACGATCACGGCCCGATGCTAAAACCTTAACCACATTTAGAACGTTGTCAAATTACGTACCGTGTGTAATGCAGATTGTGACGTCAAGCCAATCGAATCAATCNTAACCACATTTAGAACGTTGTCAAATTACGTACCGTGTGTAATGCAGATTGTGACGTCAAGCCAATCGAATCAATCATGAGGTTATATGTAAATTACTTTGACCTTAAATACCAAGGCACTAGAAATATAATCGTATTCTAATTCTGTTTTCATCTAAGATAATTTTCAGGACGCTCTAACATAATGGTTTCATGTTGTAATTAACGTAAGCTCTTTATTACCAAAGTGATCAATGTTTTTGTAAATCGAGCATACCTACCTAATATCGTAGTTTACTTGTCGTTTTTTTTGTTAACGATTTTATAGTACATGTGTATAATATACCCTTATATGTAAATATATACGCAATTGTAAAATCAAGGCTTTTCTTTTGATACCCATTTCGATGTGTAAAAAAAAAACAATTTACACATACGACAAATATGGCAGCTAACGGCCGCCATATTTGTTTTCCTAGTATTTAATTTATCCTTTGCCACCCTCAGGACTCAGAAGAATCTAACTACAGCTCATTTATTAAAATCCATTCAGCCTTTTGAATACTACGATAGAATAAATAATGCCACAAACATACATACTTACATACACAGTTAAGCGCGAAAAACATAACACTGCCTTTGCTGTCGCGCAGTCAAGTAATAAAACATACACGCAAATTGCGTTATTTCTTCTACTATTAGTGAGTTTTTAAGTGGGGTTTATTGTTTTTCGATACTGTCTGGCATAGGGGCGTTTACCACACCGAGACTTTCTGCACATAAACAAGGGCAAGGACCCAGTCCCAAAAACTATTACAAATAAGCAGAATTCAAAATACATACAATGTAAATACAGGTTCTTCGCACTTATGTATTTACCAAACGACACATAACTTCGTTTTCTGTTTCCAACCGATTCGCAATGCTTCAGAAGTCTGTCCATCATAAGCGTTATATAGATTTATTCCGCATCACAAGTGCTTTCGTTGAGTTACACGTATATTAAAGAAAAATGTTGTAGCTTAAGTATTAATCTTACGAATACTTGAGTGTTTCAATCGAGTACTTATTTCACCAACTACAAATAGGTATCAAATTTACTACACAAAACGTATATTAGTCTCAACGGAAGTAAAAAAAAAACAGTACCTACTGAAAGCTGAGGGATTATATAAGTTTGCGTTTCAAGACTGCCAATAGGACTTTATAGACTTGTGTTTTGGCATAATTTAGCACACATTTAGTTATTGTGAATATATACAATCGATTATAAACTCACATACTTAAATGAATGTGTCTGCAGAAATACCCAGTGTTTGTATGTTTGTACGTGCTTAATGTATATGTGTATATATAATAAATTATATATATATAATGAATACATACATACGCGCGTGTATATTTGGTCTTCTACTAAGAAAAATCCAAGAAAAAGAGGACGGTCCTAGCGGGGAAGAAAAAAGGAAAAACTATGAAGAGGAGGAGAAACACGTATTCAGATTGGACATGAAAAAAAAAGACTCAGCCAAATTTATGATTAGAGCACAGGCTACACCTCCCCCACACCCCCACCCGGAACATTCCTACCCCACGCACACTTCCCCTGCCGAGCAAAGTGGTACTTACAACAGCTTAAACCGTGTAATTTCATATTGCAAAGTATACCGGCCTGAACTGCAACGAACATTTCTTTTCGTTATATTTGGGAGCTTCTAAGATATGTAAATAAACAAACTTTGAATTTTTGAGAATCGTAGAACCTGAATGAACTTATCAATTTAAATGAAGTAGTGCAATAACACAATTGTCAACAGCGCTCAAGCATGCTGTGTGTGGACACAGGAATTTTTTTTGTATGGTGCGTCAGACCTGATAGTTTTATATAAATAATTCACGCTAATAATAACAGTTTGTGGCCTGCGAAAGCTAAAACATGTTTTTCATGGTGAGATTTCGATAAACATTAGCACATGGGGACAGTTCAAACAACGGCGTAAACAGCAGTTTGTCAGGGGGGAAAATACATATTTCTTTTAGGAAAATTCCTTTTCTAGCGTGAGGCCTCTTCGCTTCGCTCTTCTGTGCGCGCAGGACCCTAGATCCTGCGCGAGGATTGTGAGCTCTTCTGTGAGAAGAGTATGCACTCTACTGGCGAACCTTTGCACTCCCAACACTAGCATAAACGCAGCATTTTCGCTCATGTAGCCATTATATATATGGAAAACCAATATTTATTGCAAATATTCGCTTAGTTCTGTAACAGAATGATTTGGAAAAAATCAGCTCTTAATTCGAGTGCTTGTATTATGCTCAAGTGAATAGCATCATTTCTTTTAATTAATGCTTATATCGGCGGTAAATAAATATTTTTGTACCTGGCAGTGACTTAGTGCAATAAGAAAGGCATTGCAGAGAACACCTTAACCTTCTTAATTTCATACTGACCACAAACTGTGCACTGCATGGACTTAAAAAATTAAGTACAGAGTAACAAATATTTACAATATACCTATAGAGTAATTCTGTGATATGCACACCATGTCGGATAAAATTAATCATTTTGTTAAGACCTGTAAAATGTCCTACCCTTGCCCTTAACCGCGAAGCTACATAGCACCTGGTAATCACTATACGCCGCGAAACTGAAATAGGCGTCAAAATTAAATAAATAGTTAAACAGAATAAATATCTGCCATTTTTAGTATTTCCTGGGGATGTATAATATTTTCACAATTAATTTGGAGTTAGAAGTAGCATTCAAAATCTTACTACACATGTTATTTTCTTACATATTAGCGTGGTTACACGTAAAACACGTAAACATGCGTATTTGTATTTACTGTACTACAAAAATATCAAAAAAGTTAAAGAAATCTATTAACGCCTTTGAAAGAATTACAAAAGAATAGTGTTCGAAAACACGAAACCTACTAAACGAAAAAACCGTTTCAAATAACAGTGGTGCATCCAAAATGGATTTACTACCGCAATGATGAGCTCATCTATGTCGTCACGTTGTAGCCCTACATGAGACTTCAAAACGACATTAATGGTTATTTACGTCGCTGGGTAGGAAAACACATTACATCTTTGCTAGCATTATAGAACAGTTACTAAAGCGAACATTTTTATCAAATTCTTCACTTGTTACACTATTTGTAGAAATTAAATAACAGTCAGAAACGTCACCTCAACCAGCGGGAATACGTAGTGTTTAAAAACTTTTTGCAAATAATAATTCATCTACTTGCATTAATTTTTTAATATTTTATAAATTACTTTGACTTAGTTTCAGCCCAAATTGTATAAATTGCAAAATATAATTATAACAAATAAAAATTCTTCTTATGATTTTTTACGTAACTAAAAGATTGCCTCAAATTTTTATATCTCGAACAATTTAAAAGAATAGCAGTGTCGTGACCAGCTTCACTAAAACTAAAAAAATTCATAAAGGAACCCCCCCCCCCCNGCCTTAAATTAAGTAACAACAAATAATAATAAAATATGTTATCTAGGTTATAATAACCAGGCACAAAAAGCTGGTAAATTTTTTATTACCATAGTGTAGCTTTTCAATTTTATATTACACGATTGAACGTAATAGCAAGTATATTAATACAATGAATTATCTACTATTACTATCTACAGTAATAATAAGAAATGTCAATTATATACCAGAGTGAGTACAGCTCAAAATTAAAGATACTATTCACTGTTATTCACCAAAATAAAAAATTTTTTTTATAGCATTATGGTAATATATTGCGAATGGCCTTGAGGTCAACCTCACGTGTGCACCGCGCAATACTCCCCTCTCTTCTTCTCCACAGCTACTGACCATTATGCTCGCCTTGGCTACTGACTACCTGATAATGAGTGTTTCGAAGAGCGGAAGGGGGAGGGTAGTTGGAAGGGTCCAGCGGTGACACCGTGGACATACATTAATATTAATCCTATAATATCACGTGAAGAATTACAAAACATTACATTTTCTGGCAACTTTCTTCGACCGTCATTTTTATATTTATGCGTTTTCCTAAATTACACCTCTTTATTACGAAAACAAATTTTACTATTATATTTGAGCGTACAATTATGCAAAGTGTAAATGCTACAGGAAGCTCTTAGTTTTAATTTAAAAAAATAAAAATAATGTACTATCTGAACGTTGATATTTCGCGGCAACATAAATTAATGTATTTTCGGTACTGTGTCGTCCTTGGTTAATCCGTAAAGATATCATTTTATCCACCTGAATTTTATTCTTATCTATTTTTAGTACCATTGTAGATTGTCTTTTGGTTTTTCTCCATATACGATTACTGGTATTGCTATTGTTTTATAAAACTGAAGTTTGTGATTCTTTTTTTATTTTTCAAATTTATAGACAATCTCTGAAATATTTCTAAAGCTTTTCAACTTTTCATTAAAATATATATCTCGTTCATATAAAACACGTTAAAAACATGTAGCTTTTAACATTTTATTTACTATAACTTAATTTTTGTGCTCACAGACAATTTGCCTTTTAAAGCCATTTTCATTGTGTATCAGCAGAAATGTTCAAATCATAAGTGCTTTTAAACTAATTAAAAATATTTACTTCATGTTGCAGTTTTCCTGCACTATCTTGTAATTTAACTTTATCGCCAGCATTAAACAAAGAGATTCGGAATATATTTTTTGCAAAATTATATCATATGATTTCCACATTCTAAACATGACGTCATATATTTTAAAAAGTGTTAGAGGAAGGCTGTAGCTTTGTCTTTGTCGTTTATTGATGGGGATATGTTCCCTTCATTGACCGTTTATTTCCAGAAACACGGTGATCCCAACAAAAAGGCATTTAATAGAAAAAGGGATATCCAAGTAACTTTATTAGTTCAAGAAAATTCCAGATGTGTTTCACTATTAAATTCCTTTCCTTCTTATTTGTAGTTTTTTTTTTATAAAGGCTACTGCATTGAATAATGATTCTATATTCGTTTCAGTGCCCGAACCTCATGAAACTATGTATAGTTTATGATTTCTCCTTGTGAACAATTTTCTTTGCAGATTGACGACCTCTTGCCCGTGTTATCCGCAGGTAATCCACAGGTAATCCACAACTACTTACTGTTTAGTATTTTCGAGAACATAGTAGACAGCGTAACTACCTTAATTAAAGTAGAAATAATTTCAGTTTGAGTGAGGTTCGCGTTAGACAGCCGCACATGCCGAACGCTGGCCGTTTTGATGAGGAAATATGACGTGGAAAGCTGATTTTACGCGTTCGTGTGTAACGGAGAATTTGAGTTCCAGCATATATTAGATTGTTGTGCTACGTCACAGAATAGTTTTTTTCATGGCTGTTATTTTTGAGTGGGCTGCTGCAAATTCATCGTTTTGTGCAGCAAGAGGATGAACTGTTCCAAGCGTGAATGCAATTTTTGCTCTAGAACTCAGCACCTCAATGTTGGAATTTTTCTCAACCAGTAATCATCATAATTTTACCAGTTGTCCTTAGATATATAATACCAGATCTAGAACCAGCGGCGACAACTGCTCGAGAACGTCACTTGCAAAACTTTATTTCTTTAAATTAAACCTATATTTCTGAAAAATCAAATGCTTTATATAATTTGATGTAAAACTTCACGATATAAATCTACGCCACTTAAAATATAATATTATAGTAGTAACAAAACGGTGTATTTCGCAAATGTTTCTATGTGAATTACGCCACGAACTGTGTGTAAAATAAGTGGCATTTCATTTTTTTATGGTTACATTGATTTCGTAATGAAATGCATTAAATCTCGTAATGCTAAAATATCCCCCTCGTGGTTAGGACTGCAGCTGGCATAAATTTGAGGAAATTTTCATAAACTTGCAGATAATGATATTTTACTGTGTTCTTTTATTTTAACCGGTAGTCTTAATTCTATTTTTGTTGTGAGGCTATTAAACTGAACTTCAAGATTTGTTTCAATTGAAGATTTTTTTCACCTAGGAATCTGAATACTAACAAACGCTTCTGTACTTTTGCGATTTGTCGTCTGAATAAACTATTTTTTAATGTGTGTNTAGGAATCTGAATACTAACAAACGCTTCTGTACTTTTGCGATTTGTCGTCTGAATAAACTATTTTTTAATGTGTGTTAACTAATTATTTAACACAATTCCGTTCACTGGAGAAGCATGAGCGACTTTCCCTGATTAGGTGACTAATACACAATAATCACGTGAGGATACATTTACACCAACACCCAGCCCGTGTCCCAAACCCAGAGCCCTTCTATTCGTACACCACGCGAGCCAGTTGTGTCGCGGAGGTCCGCTGGCTATTNTAGGAATCTGAATACTAACAAACGCTTCTGTACTTTTGCGATTTGTCGTCTGAATAAACTATTTTTTAATGTGTGCTAACTAATTATTTAACACAATTCCGTTCACTGGAGAAGCATGAGCGACTTTCCCTGATTAGGTGACTAATACACAATAATCACGTGAGGATACATTTACACCAACACCCAACCCGTGTCCCAAACCCAGAGCCCTTCTATTCGTACACCACGCGAGCCAGTTGTGTCGCGGAGGTCCGCTGGCTATTCGCATGAAACACCGCTGAGCCCTCATATGCCACCGAATGGCCTTGAAGTCGTGAGACCAAGAGCCTTGACTCCCATAACTCACTGAGTGTTTGTAATACAAAAGCACCCCGAAACGTACTCAAATCATTGGGTCGGCGGCGGGGTGCCGTGTAGTTGTGTTTTGTTGGGCACCGGACCCATATTAAGGCTGTTTATTGTTGTTGCCTCACGACTGGAGTGAATGTCAGTGTCGTGATATCTGTCTAACATGTTGACCTGTTGTGTACAAGTGTGCTAGTTAATCTCGCATGTAATGTGTAGGTGAGTCCCTAGTATCCCGGGGCAGCCCTCGGGGTACGTTTCATCGTGTGGTCATATAGAGATATTGAGAAATCATTGTTAGTATGGTAAAACTAGAGCTAAGTGAGTGGAAGAGGGGCTTGGCACCAGAATCTATTTAGATTCTAGTCAAAGCAGAAATCCCCCCCCCCTTCCTCAACCATAGAGTCGAGTCCTCTTCTTCCCGACCTGAAACAGACTATCAAGTAGGTGCGTCATTATGAGTAGTTAGTATTGTATACAATATATATGTATATATGCCTTTTTTTAAAACTATATTTTTGTATTATGCATTTTTCAAATTATATTTTTTAAATTTAAATTTTTTTAAATAATATTTTGTCCATGCAGTTAGGCACACAGGTCACTGCTAGTATCAAAGCGAGTCTCACATTACAACGGGCAATAGCGCAATGGCGCACATTGTGTATCTGAAGTGCTTAGTTTACGAATAACCAAAGATAATTGGATACACTTAACTGTTATTATATAAACTTAACTGATAAACATCCATACTTTGATGGTAGAGACTGTACATGAACTACATTCCATGCAGACTTACGACATTGGCCGTCACGAATCTCATAACCCTTCCTACGACGAAACCGGAAGATTTATGACTGTCAGCTCAATATGGCTGACGGATGACTCAGTTCTGACAAATAATTTTCAGAGCGTTCTGCCCCTTTCAGATTAAATAGAATTATTTGGTGTTTGAGTTTCTGTTGTTTTGATACGAACCGCCATTCTTCGTAGCTATGTTTATACTGCGAGTGTCGTAAGTTCAGTCGTATGGCAAACGAACAATACTGAGTTTATATTTAGTGTAAAAATATGTACTAATAGTTTAAAAATGAAATGAACTATTTTACGGACAAAGATATCCGTTTAAAGGTGTAAATCCCAAGAGAAATGTATAAAATTAAAATCACTCGTTCTTTAAACACTGTCATACTTCTGGACTCATAAATACGAGATTGTGCAGTTCAAAGCAATTAGTGTACACAAATGCCGACTTATAATTACCAAGCATGATTATAAATATAATAAATATATGTAATAATGTATCTTTACTTCATAGATTTAATATCCGAAAAATTAATACCTTTTTTACTAAACGCATATGCATGACCAAATCTCAGTTCCATTCGTTCATCAGAAATATTTACCTACTAGTATTGAGGATTCGTGTTCTAGATATCTGTTTTTCAAACGTAGGTTACTGCTTCATCAGCGAGAGGAAACCAAATAGTTAAATCCTCGATTATTAAAATGTCCCTATATACAAAAANTAAATCCTCGATTATTAAAATGTTGCTATATACAAGCACTTTTTGAAGTTTACATAGAAATATAGCCACTAGTAACAAAGTATGATTTAATTTCTCGTGCAAGTGCAGGTCTTTCGTATAAAAGACTTTTACTGTGCCGTATACTGTCAATAGCAGAAATTATAAAGTTAATATATTTTGAATAGGATGCAAACATGAAACATCCCTTGTCAAACTTTGCAAAAATCTTGGTCATAAGCTGTTGATTTGTTTGAAAACTATATAATTATTTAATACTATGCATATTTAAGTAGAAAAAAAAGTAGCTTTAAAATATTTATTGTAACTCTTTAATATCTCTGTTTGTGAATATTAATTTGTGAGGTAATTTAAGAGGTATTTGTTGAAATTTGGCGCATGGCTAAACCATAAGCGACAAAAATCATGGGATACCTCCTAATATCGTGCCAGACCTCCTTTTGCCTGGCGAAGTGCAGCAACTTGACGTGGCATAGACTCCACAAATCATTGGAAGTCCCCGGCAGAAATTTTCAGCCATGCTGCCTCTATAGACGTCCATAATTGCGAAAGTGTTGCCGGTGCAGGAGTTTGCGCACGAACTGACTTCTCGATTATGTCCCAATAAATGCTCGATGGGATTCATGTCGGGCGATCTTGGTGGCCAAATCATTCGCTGGAATTGTCCATAATATTCTTCAAACCAATCGCGAACAGTTGTGGCCCGGTGACATGGTTAATTGTCATCCATAAAAATTCCATCGTTGTTTGGGTATAACAATTCCATGAATGGCTGCAAGTGGTCTCCAAGTAGCTGAAAATAACCCTTTCCAGTCAATAATCAGTTCAGTTGGACCAGAGGACCCAGTACATTCCATGTAAAAACAGCCCACACCATTATGGAGCCACCACCAGCTTGCTCAGTTCCTTGTTGACAACTTGGGTCCATGGATTCGTGGGGTCTGCGCACACTCGAACCCTACCATCAGCTCTTAACAACTTAAATCGGGACTCATCTGACCAATCCACGGTTTTCCAACCGTCTAGGGTCTAACCGATATGGTCACAAGCCCAGGAGAGGCACTGCAGGCGATGTCGTGATGTTAGTAAAGGCACTCGAGTCGGTTTTCTACTGGCATAGCCCAGTATAGCCAAAGTTCACCGCACTGTCCTGACGGACACGTCCATCGTACGTCCCACATTGATTCCTGCGGTTATTTCACGCAGTGTTGCTTGTCTGTTAACACTGACCATTCTGCGCACACGTCGTTGGTCTCGGTCATTAAGTGCAGGCGGTCGGCCACTGCTTTGTCCATGGTGGGAGGTTATGCCTGAAATTAGGTATTCTCGACACACTCTTGACACTGTGGATCTCGGAATGTTGAATTCCCTAACCATTTCCGAAATGGAATGTCCCATGCGTCTAGCTCCAACTTCCATTCCGCGTTGAAAGTCTGTTAATTCCCGTCGTGCGGCCATAATCACATCAGAAACCTTTTCACAAGAATCACTTGATGACAAATTAAAGTTCAACCAATGCACTGCCCATTTATACATTTTGTACGCGATACTACTGCCATCTGTATATTTGCGTATTGCTATCCCATGACTTTTGTAACCTCATTGTTTATATATGCAGAATAATACGTTTGGTAAGGCGAAAAATGTTTAATAGATCCATAAATGTGTTCAAAACAAAATATAATTGTTTTCCTGGTGTTCCTTACAATTGCAATGATAATATATAATTATGTGAATTTTCTACCTGTCGAGTTGTGATTGATAAGATTTGATTTACACCATGAGTGTTCCTGTTGCCTATATATAACATTAATTTAATAAGTAAAACAGGTGCATGCCCCTCCAATTTGCTGTCTGTAGTATACTCGTGTCAACCCACGAACCTAGATCCCACCTCTATGTATGTGTTGTTTTTTGTTAAGCCGAGGGTACCTATAGGTGCCCATGTATCAGTCGTGAAGGTATTACATAACACAACGAGATGGAGCAGATGCCTAACACGTGGAAATGTGGACACTTGTGTCTTTGCTTCCTTGTTTGTTCATACAAGTAATTAATAAAATTGTCATTTATGGACCGGAAACCATCAGTAATATCAATAATGCTTATCTTAATGTGTCGCAGTTCCGATGTGCGTGCTTCACATGTGCATAGGTTTGGTCGATTTTCAAACCTACAATGCGATACCGAACATTGATGGAAAAAAAAAACTGTAATATGTCTCTCGTGAAATGAGGTTATGTCTCCCGCGAGGCAACATTTCCCTTGGATTTTACGAACAAGACGACATTTAAAGGTACATAGAAGATTTGCTACCTCCCGACACAGAATTCGAACTACGTGAATATTCCAATACTTTAAAGAGTGTCATTAGATGCGGCGAAGATATAATCTTTACGAAAGCGGATTCCATCGGAATGATGTTGGTGTTTGAGCCACGGAAATTCAAAGCCGGCAAAATCCACGAATCGCCACGACCTGTAAACATCATCCCTGTTTATGTGATACTAATAAACTGCAATTTGGCGAGCGGCACGTATACCAATGGTAGGCCAAGCAATAGTCTGCATGAGTTTTCGCCAACAGTCCCTCCAGGTTTTAACTTTTTGTGGCACTGCAAAGCATAATTTATTTTCCGATCGTCGCGAAGAGAGCACACAAGATGGTCGTGACGATCGTCGACCAGCGTGGAGAGTTAATGAACNTTATTTTCCGATCGTCGCGAAGAGAGCACACAAGATGGTCGTGACGATCGTCGACCAGCGTGGAGAGTTAATGAACTTTCGAAACGGTGAAATCACACTAAGCTTGTATTTGAGAAAATGGGAATAACTTTTATGGCAACCAGAAGCAATAAAACAAAGTACAACATCAAACTGTCAATCAGTATGCCGCAAGCCACCAATGTGTTACCATGTGCTAATGATATTTCCCTTCGCAGTCTTGGCTTCAAGGTCGGTCACTATTGAAGATTACATAAATGTCGATGAGTCGGTTGTGTTTGTAGACAGCATCCCAAAATTGGAACTTCACTCATACCAGCCATTCCTGATCGGACCATACACACTACCATCCGAAGTTGAGATATCAGTCTAACACCAAGATTTCTTAACTCTTCCATGTGTGTCAATCCTGCGATTCAGGAGGACGCTGATGAAGAATGATGTATCAAAACCAGCATTAACGAGAATAACAAGTAATTTTATTTTCCACCTTATAGTTCGCATCACGCATTTGCTCAACAGTGTCGAGGTGGACCAGACAAGAGATGTCGGCATAACAACAGCAATAAAAAACTTCCTCTCACTCATGTCGAACGAGCTGCCTGCAGCCGAGATGGTTGGCTGGGGAATAGAAGATAACTACAGTGTTCCTATGTGCCCAAGAGAGAGATCTGTGGTCTGCATTCCTCTAGCAATGTTGCTGGGATTCGGTGAAGACTACAAACGAATTATCATCAATTAGAAGGAGAAACTGGTACTGCTCCTAGCCAATATGCACGCAGAAGCCATTGCGGGTATGGGAGAGAACCTGGATACAGTGGAACTGAAGCTACAGTCTATCGAATGGATGCTGCCTTTACATTCAGCTGAGTACTACCGAACGTATCAAGATGCTGAAGATTGTGGAAGATGGCAAAAACATCGATGTGGNCATTCAGCTGAGTACTACCGAACGTATCAAGATGCTGAAGATTGTGGAAGATGGCAAAAACATCGATGTGGCTTTAGGGCTTGGCGCCCCAAGACCTAACCCATAGTGCCCACAAGCCAGCATATCAACTTTATGGTGAAGTCCAGCTTTTCCACCAAGAAATCGAGGTTCATCATCGTTGGGCTACAGGCCAGAAACGGAGAGTGACCCATTCGCAGTTCAACACATGTCAAATATAAAACGTGAAAATATATTTAAATAGTGAAAGCTATCCGTAGATAGACATGAACATGAACTATGAAAATGGTCAGTACCTGCTGGAATATCAAATTTACATCCAATTCCAAAATGCATATTATGAAAGCACCCAATACCCTATACTGAGTCCTGATAATTTCAATAGTTTGGCTCCGCTCATGGTGTTCGATGTGAGTAAATAGGACGAGCAAATTACCTCCAATTTGATCGACTGCAGGATTGAATTCACTACATATGGAAATATTCCTCCACAGATGTACGCATTCTGCCTGATACTTCAAGACCGACACACATCGTACAATTGTCGAGACAAAGAAGTCAAGATAATATCGCGAATGCCACAGAGAATATTAATACGAGCATAGACAGCAACAAGATGTGCTGTAATCTGCAGGGCTTCCAGAGCCAGAGCGGTTATGTGCCCAGGGAGATCGCAGTGTCCTACGACGATGTGCAGTTCGAGTATGGCTGCCCTTCACCGCACAAGCTGAAGAAACTTTACGACGACCTGCAGCAACACATCTGCGACATGTCAGAACCTGACTGGACACACGCATGGAGGAATGTACAGCTGCTGTAAAAATTGTACGCCTCGTCCTTGGGCGTGAATCGATGAGTTACTACTAGAAAAGAATTTACCCCAACATCGGTTCTGAAGAACAATTTAAAAAAAAAAACCATGAACTCAGATGGAATATTGGATTCGTGTGACGGCATTTATGTATTTATCAGTACAGTAAATCATGTAAAGCCATTTAAATGTTTTTTTTTACCCTAATTCGTTACTCTATCATTTTTTTCCTTAAATAAACATTAAAAAATGAAATTTACATACTTATCATGCTACNACCCTAATTCGTTACTCTATCATTTTTTTCCTTAAATAAACATTAAAAAATGAAATTTACATACTTATCATGCTACATAACCTATTTGTAATAGTAGGTGGAACCTCCAGTGGTTCGTATGGATGGACCTGGGAATGTACACACAGGCCTTCAGTTTGAAACAGGCAGGGAGATGATCAGGGAGTGGGGTGGTTGGAAGGCTTTTTTTTGGAGGGGAGGGGATAGATTATAGGAGGGTGTGTGGTTTGGAAGAGGGGAGAGCATAGGATGGTATTTGGGGAAAGAGGGGGAGGCACAGAGGTGTTTGCTGGAGTTTTGGAGGAAAGAAAAGAAGGTTTGTTGGGAAAGGGGGAGGTGAATGCTAAGGTGACTGGTATGATTAAAAGAGGCAGCACCTTGTGGGGAATGCCAGTCCATCGACGAGAGAGTAGAGGTGCGGATTGCCTCATCTAACTTGTATATTCGGCATCTTATTTGCATCCACAATGTCTTCCGATGCTCCAGGATCTTCAGGTAGACCACCTACAACAGCATCGCCATATTTTTCTTCGGGTGTGGTACAAACAACTTTCTGTGGATTGCCTACAGCAGCACCACCATCGCTTCGTTCGAGTATGACAGTAGCTTCACCATCGCTTATTCGGGCATGATGCCGACAGTGTTATCGACCTCTTCTGGGGGGGGGGGGCACCATCAGCAGCTCCATCGGCATCGCGACCCGAGCCAACAGTGTCAAGACTTAGATGCATGTACTGTAATGAAGCCTTTACGAATAGCAGCAATGTTAGACGACACGAAAAGCATCAATGTAAGATAAACCTATCCTCATGGTATATAAGTTTGAAAAATTTTTTCGCCTGTTGGCTTGTACTGACAATCTATACAGACATTAGAAAATATGTAAAGGACTTGTTCCTCAAACCACAAAGCAAATAGGTATTTTGTGTTCACCTGGAACCTGTGATGGACTTGTAAGTACTGCAGTGTGTAATTGTGATGATAATGTAATAATGGCATCGGTACATAGCACAATAAATGTTTATGTAATGATGGTACCATCGGTAAGTGAGGACACGCANATGTAATAATGGCATCGGTACATAGCACAATAAATGTTTATGTAATGATGGTACCATCGGTAAGTGAGGACACGCATGTGGACAGTGTGAACAATTCTATGCCGATATCGAGTCAATCGTGTCGCTACTGTGAAAAGACCCTTGCTTGAAGCAGCAATTTTCATAGACATGAGAAGCATGGCTGTACAAAGAGTCCCACCCAAATAAAGCATGTGTGATCTAAGTTTGGGGTGTTGATTTCATGGAAGGATGGTCTGCAGGCACACATAAATATATGCAGCGGCTTCCTCCATGTAACAAATAGAATGAACCTTCAAAGTTATCGACGTATGTTGACCTTCTCGAATTTATCAAACACAAATGTGTCGTAATCAATCCCAATATATATGATAACAAATTTTTCAAGTGGCCAGTGTTGACCGAATTTGTTAAGTCATCGAATCTGTAGCATGTGGACAAGAGGTATGCTCAGGTGGAAGAAATGTTTGATTTTGTGTACTGGATTTTCCGACTCCTCTAAAGCAAATAAGGGATTTGAGAACAACAATCCCGGGGTGTCTGTAAGTGTGTACTCGCTGAATGCTAAGGGAAAGTGGTGCCCACGTGTGTGACTAAGAAAGAGAAACCTAAAAACATGGATCGTCTGGTGTTGAAGGTAGAAACGAAGAATATATCGCATCATTTTTAGATAAAAAACTTTTCACGGCTGGTTAACTCGCAGATTACTTCGCATGAGTACAAAGTTAATGTCTGCAAACAGTGTTTTAAGCCTTATACCGATTATCCATGGAAATCAGGACAAACTGGGGAACTGTGCCTTGCAATACACAAAGTATGAAAGATAAATTTCCAATGTGTATATCTGTTTTATCGTGTAGTAAATACTTTATGTTCGGAGCCACTTAAAAATTTGGAAGTGGACGACATGGAAGCTCTCTGGTGGTAGATGACAAAAAAAATGAATAACTAGCAAACTGTACATATAGTAGACAATATTGGAAAAAAATAAAAAATAAATGTTAAATTCGTTATTTTGTGGCCAATGAGATAGATTGGTATGGGTGGAGGGATACATTTTGTTATGTAAGGGCAGTGATGAATTTCTGTGGAGGGGCGGGTGAGGGATTGGTGGAAGAGGGGCGAGCAAGAGAAGGGGGGTGGGGTCTAATGTTATATAGTATTCGGTATTCAATAATTTTTTACGTCTTTCCT
The DNA here is from genome assembly GCA_002778355.1 of Clitarchus hookeri. Taxonomy (NCBI): domain Eukaryota; kingdom Metazoa; phylum Arthropoda; class Insecta; order Phasmatodea; family Phasmatidae; genus Clitarchus; species Clitarchus hookeri. The sequence continues at coordinate 45,682 of NQII01008168.1, forward strand.
CGATGTTTTTATGATTGAGTTAGGGCTGCGTGGTAAAGTAGTTGGGGAAGAGGGGGTGGGGTTGAGAGAGGTGAGATGAGTGTGAGGGTAACGTTATATCTTCACGATTTATAGAACCAATTTATAAATTTTTTGCGATTTTTCTCGATTTTTAATGATTGATAGGGGTGAGAGTTGAGAGGAAGTGGGGTGAGGGTGGTGAGGTGGGTGTGAGTTTAACGTTATGTTTATAGATTTTTTGGGTTTTTTAATAAAATTTTGGGGTTTTTCTCTTTGTTTTAATGATTAGGATGGGTGGGGGTGTGGAGGGCGTTTTGGTAAGGATTGGTGCGGTTAGCGAGGAGTTGGGTAGTATGATGTGTTTCTCGATATTTAAAATTGGTAAAAAAATGTTAAAAATATTTTTGCTATTTTTAACAATTTTTTTGTGTAAGGGGTTAGGTTAACATCAATGTAAAGGGTCAAAGTCAAGGTCACCAAATATCCAATACGGTGGTCGGCACCATCGCGACATGGCCTCCCCAGGCCCCCTCGGCAATCGAGGTGGCGGGAGAATCATAATCCTGATACTTGATACCTGCGCCAAAGNAGGTGGCGGGAGAATCATAATCCTGATACTTGATACCTGCGCCAAAGTCGGTTAAACCCTACTACTAAGGGTATAGCTCAGACGGTGACCGCAGACGCAGAGAGAGCGACTCGCCAGATTCACAACGGTATACACCACCAGCTCCACGCGGTCCGAGCAAGCCAGGCAACCAAGGGGGGCAGAACACCTATGCAAAGAGGCAGTTAGTATCTGACAATCAAGGCTAAGGGCCTAGTAAACCCAATCAGGGGGATACGAGAAACCAGCATCAGCTCGTGCAGTTTAGTCAGCCAACTGCAGGCTATATGGTCCACCCTAGAGATGGGCAATTCTCTGATCAAGAACCACTTGACCCGCGTTCACCTGCTATTATACTCACACCACAAACTAATGATTTGGTAAACACTAACACAGCACCTTCCGGAAGCAGCTTTAACCGGAAGTTAAACTACTAAGTGTCTGTGAAGCGGGGACCCAATCGCTGACTTGTGAACCAGATTTTGCTACCACGGGGTCCATAAGTACACCAGCTAACAGTGAAGAAGTTGTGAACGAGCCTACAGAGGCAACATATGTGGTAATTAATACTGTTTTAATAGGAGAAACCGACGTAGTAGATAACTATAACTTCGAATATCTTGTTTTCGAACTCTTACATGAGAAAACCAGATGCTTGCAAACATTTTACAACAATTCTCTGTAATTTCTGAAAGCAGTCTGGCTATTGATATACAAATACGTAACGTAGCTAATGGCTTTGTCATATGAACTCAATTCCTCACATGCAGCAATGTACAACATCAGTGTTATTTTATTGCAATATGAATTCGGGATACGTATAATATAATTAGTATTTTCGTGAACTTCCCTAGCATTAAAAAAGCGAGGGGCCGCTGTGTTGTAGTGGTTAGACTACTCACCTCCCACCATGGTGAACCGGGCTCTATTCACGGCGGGGTATCTCCCGGATTTCCGCACGTGGGAATCGTGCCGGACGATACCGCTGGTCAACGGATTTTCTCGGGGTTCTCCAGTTTCTCTCGCCCTTGCAATTCGGCGCTGTTCCATACACACCTCGCTTCATCCTCATCGCCTCTCAACACTGCGATTTTAAGAGCTGCCCAAATCTTTCCACTACACTCCATTAAGAAAGCGAATAGAAAACACACTTTTTTTGTACAATAAAAACTATGCTTTGCCATCAATGTTTTCTTTTAGGGATAATTACTAGAGTCCAATTGAGAAATAAATTGTATGGTTCTCAAGAAGTGTTTTTAAACGGTACCGCACGCGGGCAGTAAACGAATAAACATCTCATAGGATGCCGTTCACTCCAAATTATGTCGTGGTTGTTAAACATGCCAAAAATTATACTTTATCAGCAGGCTTAATACTAAAACATATACGCAGCTGCCTGAGTCACTTTGCAGCTAAATGCACGATGATTCATGTGGTGATAGAGTCAACTATTAAGAAACTTGCATTTTTAGTGAAGTTTTCGGTTCCATTTAGAAAGTTAATGAAGGATTCTTTATGGTGTGCAAGATAATACCGTTGGCTTGCCTATCCATTTATTTTAGCCTATTTTCCGAAGGAAAGAAAGGACTAAGAGAAAACTTTCCTGTGTNCCGTTGGCTTGCCTATCCATTTATTTTAGCCTATTTTCCGAAGGAAAGAAAGGACTAAGAGAAAACTTTCCTGTGTGTGGATCTGTCTGTATATGTGTGTTCGTGTGCGTATTCACGTGTGTGTGTTTCTGTGTGTGTCTGAGAGTGTGCGTGTCTCCCAATTTCAATTTTTAAACGCGTGAGCCGAATTCCACCACACTTGGTAGTACTTAGTAGTGGCACCTTACTTATATAGTCTTTAGCCTAATTTCTGAAGGTAAGCAAGGCTTATGAGATCACATTCCTGTATACGTGTGTATGTGTATATGTACGTGTGTGTCCCCCATTTCTATTTTTGAACAAGTAAACCGAATGTTGCCAATCTCGGTACACATATAGTACTAAGAAAGGACACATGACTTTTATTGTTTTCGACTACGCCGGGCACATGCTTTCAAAAAAGTGCGATATGTCATATCTCGGAAACCATTCAACCGATTTAAAAAAATGTATTCTGACAGCGCAAATTGTAAGCATTTTATCCAGTTGTAAATATTTTTGTTGATGGGCCATTTTGGAAGAGAGCACCACATGAAAAAATAAAGCTTCTAAGTTATATCTCGAAAACTACTCAACCAATTTTCGCCAAATTTGGCACGTACCTATGTAAAACTCTAATATGCTAGGTAGATGTATGTAATTAAATTTAATGAAGNCGTTGGCTTGCCTATCCATTTATTTTAGCCTATTTTCCGAAGGAAAGAAAGGACTAAGAGAAAACTTTCCTGTGTATGGATCTGTTTGTATATGTGTGTTCGTGTGCGTATTCACGTGTGTGTGTTTCTGTGTGTGTCTGAGAGTGTGCGTGTCTCCCAATTTCAATTTTTAAACGCGTGAGCCGAATTCCACCACACTTGGTAGTACTTAGTAGTGACACCTTACTTATATAGTCTTTAGCCTAATTTCTGAAGGTAAGAAAGGCTTATGAGATTACATTCCTGTATACGTTTGTATGTGTGTGAATGTGTATACGCGCGTGTGTGTGTCCCCCATTTCTATTTTTGAACAAGTAAACCGAATGTTGCCAATCTCGGTACACATATAGTACTAAGAAAGGACACATGACTTTTATAGTTTTCGACTACGCCGGGCACATGCTTTCAAAAAAGTGCGATATGTCATATCTCGGAAACCATTCAACCGATTTAAAAAAATGTATTCTGACAGCGCAAATTGTAAGCATTTTATCCAGTTGTAAATATTTTTGTTGATGGGCCATTTTGGAAGAGAGCACCACATGAAACAATAAAGCTTCTAAGTTATATCTCGAAAACTACTCAACCATTTTTCGCCAAATTTGGCACGTACCTATGTAAAACTCTAATATGCTAGGTAGATGTATGTAATTAAATTTAATGAAGNTTTTCGCCAAATTTGGCACGTACCTATGTAAAACTCTAATATGCTAGGTAGATGTATGTAATTAAATTTAATGAAGCATTTATGTTCATAATGGCGACCATATAAATATTTTAGGTATATTTGGTATAACTACAATAGAGTTTAACCAATTTGAAATACATTTTGTACGCTTACAGTATAGATTACAAGCATTACATAAACCAAAATCAACCACTTTTAAAAGCCATTTTGTAAGAGAGCGCTAAATAAATTCATACACTTTTTGTGCAATATTTTGGTAAACCATTAACAGATTGCTACCAAATTTGTCAAACAAGTAGTGCTGCGGCAGTTGATATGTACAAATATTTTTCAAGTATGTGAAACACTTTTTTCAAAATGGTGGCCATCCAGATATCATATCATGCTATATCTTCGAAACCATGTAATCAATTCCAACTTAACTTTGTATACTGGGAATATATTACAACTATCAAATGTGTCTACACAGAGTCTCTTTTATCCACCATTTTGTAAGATAGCATAACAAGAATAAGTAAAGTTTATGTCATATGTCGGGAAACCATTGACCGATCCTTACCAAATATTGGCGAACCAATTTTACTGCGTAATTTGATATAAAATGCTATGCTTTAAAAATTTCAGATAGTTATTTTTAAAATGGCGGCCATATAGCTATTTTAAATATATATGTTATGTCGTCAAAACCATTTAATTAATTCCAATGAAACTTTGTATGCTTGCTGTACATTTTATATCCATCGAACATGTCCATACAAAATCGCTTTGGTCCTCCATTTTGTAAACTACATAGCGTATTGTTTAATTTGCACTACAGACCAAAAACCAACCAATTTCTACCAAATTTGGCAAATAAATAGCAACATGGCCGATCATGTAAACTGATAAATTAAGAGAGGGTCAGACACACATATTTCCAAAATAGCGGCCACATAACAATTTTAGATTAAAAAATGTTATTTATGAAACTATAAAACAAATTGCAACTTAACATTGTATGCTGAAAGTATCTATTATATACAGCAAAATTGTCTATGCAAAGCCTTATTTCTCTGCTATTTTGTAAGATAACCCACACGGAGTAATACAATTTTTGTCGTATCTTGGGAAAAAAAATCAACCATTTACTTTCTAATTTGGCTAAGAAATTGTACTGTAGTAGGCCATATTAATTGATCTGATTTAAGTGTGTGAGTCTCTTATGTCTTATTTTCCGAATGGTGCCCAAACAAACGTTTTAGTTTACTGTGCAATATCTAAATAATTATGTAACACATTTTAATTTAACTTTGTATATTGTATCTATGATAATTACCGGATGTGATATTATATAAGCGTTTTGTCCTCCATTTATGAAGATCGTCACATGAACAATGAAGGTGATATGCCATATCTTGAGGACTAATCAACCGAATTAAACCAAAATTTTACGCAAGTATTGCTACAGTAGAGCATGTAAATTAATGTATTATGTGCGGCAGGCATGTTTAAATGGTGTTCATAATATTAATTTTTTATATCTATGAAACAACGTTTCAACAAAATTCGACCAAATTTTGTACGCAAACTGTAATAATTATAAGCATAATTTATGCGTACAAAGATCCTATTTAGTAGGACTTTATTCGCAAAATAGTGTCAGGTGAGTGAATGGAATATTTTGCCATATTTACGAGCCACTCAACTAATATCCACTACATTTTTCACAACTACTGAAGACCATGTAAAAACACATGTTTTAAATAGGGCCAGATATTGATTTTCGAAGTGGTGGCTGTATAAATATTTAGATATGTTTGGCATATAAATTTAATAATTTAACCAAATTCAGTCAAAATGTTATGCTGATAGTGTCTCTTAGAAACAACTTATACAGAAAACGTTTAAGGCAGTTTTTATAAGATANAGTCAAAATGTTATGCTGATAGTGTCTCTTAGAAACAACTTATACAGAAAACGTTTAAGGCAGTTTTTATAAGATAAATCTGTAAAAAAAAATTTACCTTTTATGCCATATATCGGAGAGAAACAGAATTCCAGGAAATTTGCACACAGATGGCGTTACGGTAGATCATGCAAACTTACGTTTCTCGAGTGGCGCAGACACTTATTTTCTAAACGATAGCCGTATAAATTTTTTAGTTTGGCGAACCCTATCATTCGAAACATTATATTGATTCCATTAGAGATTGNGTCAAAATGTTATGCTGATAGTGTCTCTTAGAAACAACTTATACAGAAAACGTTTAAGGCAGTTTTTATAAGATAGATCTGTAAAAAAAATTTTACCTTTTATGCCATATATCGGAGAGAAACAGAATTCCAGGAAATTTACACACAGATGGCGTTATGGTAGATCATGTAAACTTGCGTTTCTTGAGTGGCGCAGACACTTATTTTCAAAACGATAGCCGTATAAATTTTTTAGTTTGGCGAACCCTATCATTCGAAACATTATATTGATTCCATTAGAGATTGNAAACGATAGCCGTATAAATTTTTTAGTTTGGCGAACCCTATCATTCGAAACATTATATTGATTCCATTAGAGATTGATGCTCGAAATCCTACCACCGTGATGCAGTTGATTGCAAGCGAGCTTAATTTTACGATATTTCTGAATAAGAACCACTGGTATGTCACTCGCGTATTTTAATTGCCTTGGTACTGTTTCACATGTTTCACGACAGGCTCTTATCGTACAGTTGTCGAGACAAGACCATCAAAATACTGNTCACATGTTTCACGACAGGCTCTTATCGTACAGTTGTCGAGACAAGACCATCAAAATACTGTCGTGAGCACAACATAGAAGATATAAATATAACTGTTCACACACGATATCTGTTTAGTCGTGTTCGAGCATCGCAAGCTTAGAGCTGTATTGCAATTTGAACCGCTTCCAGAGCAACATTTAATAGGCCATAAAATATTGCAAAACATTGAACCTATCTTTATTTAATCTGTGTGCGCGAGCCGATTATTTTTGGGAAGAGGAGTCCTTAAGTCTATAGGACTCCAATCATTTAAATCTACCTCTAAAGGCAGTTATCAAATTTCATTTCGGAGCTTAAATATCTAAGTATATTTGACTCAAAGACATTTCGGTTTGTACCTTTCGATTCGGATCTGCATACTAGATTAGATTTTCTTATACGGCGTTTTATCTCTAGTCATAAATGTCTAATGATTNTTTCGATTCGGATCTGCATACTAGATTAGATTTTCTTATACGGCGTTTTATCTCTAGTCATAAATGTCTAATGATTTGACAAGAGTGTAAACAGAATTTACAATTCGAAATATGTATTGAATGCCTAATTTACACTTTGCAAGTATTTTGATAACACTTGTAGGGTCTCAGTCAAAAGGGTAAATGGTTGGAAAATGGTTACCAGAATTCGGTTCCGTGTGTGTTAGCACTGCATTTTTTACTAGCTGTCAGAATACGCGTTTATTTTTAAAGCTTGGAAATACTTGCACGGGACAAGAATGTAGAGCCTGAAAAACGGACGATAGCTGGCAGAAAATATAATAATTTACCTCTATTTGTGGCTATGTTGAAGTTTTTCCAAACCAAGTTTTATGATATTTGTGTTGGTTACAGAGTTCCAATTTTTAAGGTCGTTTGTAGAGTGCGTTCTTCTCGTAGACAAACATATTAGGAATACATTCAGGAGTTCCGCAAAAAGCGCGGATATCATACACGCTCCAAAACATTTCATAAACAAGATTTTGGTGGGCACGTTAAACAAATACATCATTTGTATGCTTCATCTCAATGTGTTTTTGTAGTCACACCGTACCTCAACGTTTTATTTTTACAGCCGTGATCCTTACGTGTACGAGAAACAATCCCGCCTGTCTCAATCTCGTCGGCTGCTTGTAACCAGAGCTCCTTCGCCGCGTTCGGCGCGCTGCTCTGAGTCCCTCTGAAATGTAAATGTATGGTAATAGCCTCGAATCAGAAACTCGACTTACGCACGGCCTCCTGTATTCCCCGGCACGAATTTTCTGGGGCGGTTGATGCTAGATACGTTCCATTACGGCGTCGCCCATGATGCCTCGCGGCTGCCTGCGATAGGCTAAGGCCACGCGTGCGTGTTTTCACGCTGCCACGCCCAAAATACTCACCGCAGTAAATGTAATGAGATCGGCCAGATGCAACGTGAATTACCGAAACTCCAAACGCACTACTAATTAAGCTAGGTATAACTATGTTTGCAAAATAAAGATATGAACAAACCAGTCAACCTCTCTTTTTTCAGACTACAGCTCCCTTTTAATCAGGGATTTTACATAACAATTTTTCCACGGCAGGGATCCGTGAATAGAACAGAAGTGATCTGCCAAATTATCTCTGATAGTTTTTTTCCATTGCTTTTTCCTCTCGTTCTGTATGCAGGAATGTTTTCCAGTGTCCATTACAGTGTGTCATCGAAATTGTACCCGTCTTACTTTCGTACGAAATTATGATGTTCACAACACGCTTAAATGATGGCACCTGCCACATCCACACTAACATCAATCGGACGATGGAAAATTCGCTATTTATTTGTGAAAATAACAAATGCACATTCCTCATAACGTCGTGCTCGTGATAGTCTGTAGTTGAAAATTTGTTGTGTAGAAGTCAGGTTTCTTGGAGGATAAGGACGCAAAACGTTTTTTCTGATTGCAAACGCCTCATCGGCCACAAACACGTAAGGAATGATGTTTCAGACGGATCGTTGGATAGAGGCGCAGGTTGTGGCAAATTCAAAACTTGGCTGTAAATGGTTTTCCTTAATCCAGTTGCTTTCAATACATCCGCATCTCCTTCGTGATCAAAATAACCCACACCTATGATTGCGAAACAGTAATTGCTGTCTGCTACAGCCATGAGTACAACAGAAATATACTTCTTGTAATTTAATTATACACTGCCTGAATTCCACTGATAAATAATTCATACGTGCTTGTCATCGATTGCCCCCACACAACGAGTGAAGTTCGCTCTCATCTCATACTGATCACTGATGCACATGAATTCTCCTGTGGTCGGTGGTTTCATGTATATGCATTTCAATGTCTCCCAAGTAGTTGTGCATGTGTCTCGAATAATGCCAGCAATCGTATAACGTCCGAGAAGAAACTCAAAGTGTAGAGAACGGATGGAATTCCCTGTCCCCAGATACCTACAACAGAATGTACTAGAATTATGAACCAATAAATAAACTTGAAAGACGTTATTATAACATGTTTGCAATATTATCTATAAATATGTATTACTGTTTTAGGGACAGAAGTACAAAAATTATGGGAGAGTATGTAGGACAGTCGCGTGAAAAGTCTGAAAAACGTACAGGAAAAAAGTGGAGATCCTGCTAAATTGACGAGACCCTATGTATTTCACAAAAAAATGTCCTTCCTTCAATATGTCGTTCAAAAAAGAGGGTAAGTAGAAGGTGTTTCGGACTCTTCTTGATTTTCGTGCATATATGTAAAGGAAAACCACGCTTAACCGAAACCCGGTTTAACCGCAACACTGGCAAACCCGTAACCAGTCTGGAAATCTAATGTCTCTCAAGCAATAGCGTGGGAATGCGTCGCGATATGACATCCACAGCAAAGCTCATGGAGAATGCAACAAATGTTCCACAAAGGAAAACTATGCGACGGGCAGGATTTTAAAAAGTGAACAGTAAACAGTTGTCATAGAAGCAGGCAACTAACTGGTCTGTTTCTTTTACCTTTCAAAACAAGTTATTATCTTTGTATACGGGTTATCAGAAGAAACACGGTAGCCGTAACGGTTACCTCCCCCATTTATATCTGTAAAGTGGGGTCCTATTGTAAGTATACCTTATGCTCAAGCAGTTTTACTCGGCATTATTACGAATAGAATATAATGGAAACAGGTTACAAAATTACTAATGGATACAAATTATAAATTTTTTTGCATAACATTTGGAAACATGAACTATGTTGACAACACTAATAACAGTAGTGTTGGCAGACGATCGCCAGTGCCGTTGTCTAAAGAAACAACTACGTCACGGTTATCACAACAACTAAAACCTGATTCCTTTGAGCCAGAAATTGTGACTGCATTAAAAGCCAATTTATTCCAGCCCACATCTCACATGCCTGATCAATTTAAATGTTCTTCCAGTCACAACTCCCTGTAATTAAAAAAAAACTGAAACTCTCCGATAAGCTAGACTTGCAAATAAGGTTCATGCAACTTTTGCCATCCTATTCACCTTCTACAACACCAACACCTTCTCCTTCACCTAGCTCTTACTGTGGCACATAAACTTCTATCAGCAACCCAGATCCTTCGTCCCAGCACTACAACAGCCTACCTTCACCTTCTATCCATCAAACCATGGAATAATCTCCCGTTAAAAGTAACGTGGGATCTGACTACGACTCTTTCAATTCATTGTTTACTCTATAGGCTTCTTCGTCATACGTTTCTATCGTACTTTCAGGTCTGTTTTGTTTAATGTCGTTAAATAAACACTTGGCGCAATAAAACTTACCTTAACGTTATGCGAGTTTTTCCTCTGCGCTAACGCATTCCCTCATTGCTATGTTTCTTTTTGATATCACGTCTTCCACAATAGACAATAGCATTTCAAATGAGATTATGGACATTCTGTAATATTCAAAAAACTTGTTTGGATTTTCTTTTAGTTTCGTATGTAGGAGCACAAATTTCCTCTTTGCTGACCTCTCACTTAATATGGCATACACCCAGTATATACTCTGATGTCGACAACGCCGATATGAATAACTAACACTGCACTTAATGCAACCGCATTCGTATTTAATAATATACTGTTCATATTAAACGAGCCGCACATCGACGATGTTGCCAGTGTTATACTTTGTTTATTTTGTGGTAAAACCGTTCTTGTTAAGGATGGGGGGAATCTCATGATGATAGAGCATGTGGGGTAAATAAATAAAAGACTCTGTGGATTACTATATGGCTGTATAACAAAACATCGGGAGAGTACATAAAGTACTATAAGGTCGGGGGAGCGTATTTAATTTAACTACATCTACTACCTTACTGAGCGCCGCGTTGAGAGAGTTTCTGCAACTGTCTTTCGCAAGATGTTATTGCAATCACGCTCGGGCCCTAGTTCAATGTTTGAAGGTGTGATTAGGCTGGCCGTTCATCTAAGGGCTGATCACTTCATAACACCAGTACACACTACAAGGCGCACATGATCGCAGATCCTAGCTGCGTAAAAATATGCATGAGCATAAGCACGAAAACACGCACGTTTGGTACAATTAATTAGTACCACTATTTTTGGCGTGATTTTACGCTGAACGTAGCGTGAAATCATGCACGTGTGGCCTTAGCCATAGGATGCGTGTGCTGTAAGCTACGCACTGTTGAAGGTAGATNGTAGCGTGAAATCATGCACGTGTGGCCTTAGCCATAGGATGCGTGTGCTGTAAGCTACGCACTGTTGAAGGTAGATTGCGTCACTAAGAAGCGGCAGAATGTGTACTTAAATAAAGAAATATGCCAGCGCCAAGAATTCACTTACTTTCCTTTCACCTGCACTTTAAAAACACTTACTTTGCTGCAGCAAATGATTCGTTGCCGCAAATAAATTTATTGTTAAATATTAACCACTGCTAAATAGGTTTGCCACAAACTACAGATTTGTTTGATATATATAATTAAAATTATTATAGTTGGTTCACGATAAAGTGAGCACTATAGAAATCAACCTTTGAAAAAAAATCACTGTCCTCAACTGCATATATTTTAACGTAAAATTGACCGCAATACTCAGTAATTTGGCAGCGAAGTGGGAGATAATTCCAGGACGTAGCGTCTCACTAGACACATATTTAACATGAACGAAACCTGAAATGTATCACTTTTTTTAATGGTTTTGCGCACATAAAAAAAATAGTCTAATAAAAACACATATGTATTTCTAACAAATTCATACCACAGCTTGGCCGTCGCATCGTTTCAAGTCTTAACGTCCATTGTTTTGCTTAATTTTTTTTACGTATTTCCCGTTACTGTCTTCAAATACTCTGAATTCCGTGAATTTGTGTGGCAGTTCCTGCCCCGTTCCCTGGTTAGTTCTATGTTTTAGATGAGGAGGCAACATAATTCATAATTACGAGACCTGCAACGCAGAAGACCTTTGGAAATGAAATACGGCTTTTGTTAATTACGTGATTTTAAATTTGCAATTATTTGTTTCAATTCATTGTCCTTTTATTGATGTTCTTTAAGATCGGTAAATTCTGATGGAATACTTGATAAAACAATGCAAAAAATTACCCCTGTCACATGTTCCTAGAACCCACCGTTTCCTTGTAAAACTCATACGAAATTTTCAACGTCGACAATACAATGTTTGGCACGTATGACAGTCTGCAGGAGTCAGTCTGAAGTAGTCAATCTTTCCATCAATCTTTCACAACCGTTCAATCATCTTTCCATAAATATTGCAACCGAACTCCACACACCACAATCAGCACCACATGTCCCACAATCAACACCACATTCACAACAATCAGCCCCACGTGATCCACAATCAGCACCCCATGCACTACAATCAGAATCACACGGACGAAAACTGACTTCTCATGCTTAACAAATGTCCCATCACTCTGCATAAATGAACCCTCATGATCTACAAATGACCAGTCATTATCTACAAATAACACTTCACATGTCCCACCCCTCACAAGAAGACCCCTTTATACAATTCATGCTTCGCGTTCACGTAGTAGTTGATTGATTATTTATGTTGTAATTATCTGTAGTATGGTAGAAGGAAATCAGAATGTGCCTATATGCTTAGCGTATTGAGCCCACATGCCCTCAACTCTGATGATTTACTGAAGCCATGGTCCAAACCGAACACTTGGTAACCATTTCTTTTTCGTCTTTGCATAAAATGTGTATACTATCGTCAACAGTACTTTCTGTTGCATCTACATTATACACAGCTTCATTAAAGGCCTTGACGGCTCTAGTACAATATTCGTCATCGTTAGGCTCTGGTTGTGTATACCTATAGTCCAGAAACATATTAGTAGATATTAATCTGGTGCAGGCATGAGGCATCCGCAGCCAGAGTCACTGGCAATGACATTACATTCCTTACCACCAGCTTGCGTTTTTTCGTTTGTCATGTGCTTCTAACTACACATTCTCTTGCTTGTGCTCCACTCGCTCGACTACCATCTAGTTTTACCTATTCATTCGATTGTAGAGTGCTCCACTTGTGTCGTTCCATGCATTTTTGTTCTGAAAGTCGTCTGCTAGTGTACGCAGGTGTAGTCGATCGCTGTACATGTCAGGTTGCATATGTATGTATGAATTTAAGAACGAAGTGTAATTTGCCATATACGAGAATGTGTAAGAAAATTAGGTAGAAATTTTTTTAAATAATTTAATAAAAATACTTTGTATTCTTCCTATTTTTTACGTAAAATAATGTTAAGTNAGGTAGAAATTTTTTTAAATAATTTAATAAAAATACTTTGTATTCTTCCTATTTTTTACGTAAAATAATGTTAAGTGAATTAAAACGGACAGAAGGGCAAACTACAATTTCACTTTCCACTATTAATACTTTTTCTATAAAAATAGATATATTTATTTTTCAATTGTTTAACAGAAATTGTAATTGGTATAATTCGAATGTGCATTCCAGCAAAGTACTTACACAAATATAAGAAATTTAACACTTTTCTATTTTCAAAGAAAAAATTAACATAATCGATATTTTTATAGTAAAAAAATTTATTTGTGTTATTTTTACTGTTTTATGAAAAAAAGGTGATAACCATACCCATACCTCAGCTCTGCATTTTATGAAATACATGCAAAAAAATCTAATTAAAATAATGAAATCGCTTTGGATGCACGGGCAGGCCTTTGATACTGGTAGTAAAGCTTGACAAAGGAAAAATTAAGAAAAATGACAACACCTGCACGGACTCAGATAACTATAAAGTCCATACACGGTCATGTGTACGTGCTTCCAAGTCGTTTTCTCAGGCGAACACCTGCACGGTGTCGGATAACCGCGAAGTCCGCTCATGTGCACATAGCAGTGGTAGCTTTTTTCCACACGACCGCACCTGCACAGAGCTAGCTATCTCCATCCACCCCCGCCCCTTCTAATATTGTATGCAATATTAGAACAGGCAAGTACAAGAAAAAATAGGTGTTAATTAAGGTAAACACACTTTTATTTAAAAAAAAAATCCTGTACATTACATCACTTTAAAACAAATTGGTAATTCCTATTTCAGAATGTCACGCTTCGAGTGACCGAACCACTTCACATACGCACACCCATTACGTCGTTTTAGAACCTCTTCTACCAAATAAATATCGCGAAACTACGTAGGCTTGATCTTCTCTGCGTAAAAGTCCCCTACGATGGGCTAGCTAGGTACGTCCTCGAGGTAATACGTGCGCGGGTACGAATGTCGTATGCGAACTATCCTGTAAAATTCCGCATACCAGTTGTGACCACAGGCCTTGTGGAAAGTGTCGTGCATTTTGAAGATGTGCACCGGGTCAACGACCTTGGTTTGGTCCCTCCTCTTCTGGTTGGAGTACGTGGTCCGAAGAATGGAGTCGTCCTTGACGTCTTCGGGCTTCATGCGAGTGTTAGAATGAAAAGTTGAATTATGTAAGCGGACGAGTTTCAACAATAGCCCCAGCCACTTTAAATTTCCGTTCCTAGTGAAATTTCCCCGCAGTTTGGCTTTCAGAGTATGGTGTAATAGCTCGACTGTGCTGGACTTGAGTCCAGAGTACGTGGAATAGTGATTTACGCAGAACCTTTTCATCAGTGAATGGGAAGTTGCATTAAAATATTCTTTACCGTGGCATGTGTGGGGATTTTTAGTACCTGTCCTTCGCGCAACCCATCTGCCATGTCCTTGGTGACATTACATTCATTCTTCTACTTGAGCGGTCGTGCCCATGTGTACTGGAAAATGTGTCTATTGTGGTCAAAATGTAGCAGTGGCCTTTATTAGCATGAGCAAAGTCTTGCATTTCGATCAGGTCAGATTGGGAAATATCGTTAGCCCTTTATACTTACGCAATATCTTGGTTAGTCTAATCATTAGAATACTTCAAACTTTTGTTTTCAAGTTTTGTTTCATTTTCACCCAACTGTTCCTAATCTCCCCATTTTAAGTACGGGTATGGTTAACGCTTTTTTTCATTAAATAGTAAAAAAAAAATACCAATATTTTTTCTTAAATAAATATCGATGTACTTGATTTTTTTTTTCAAAAATAAAATCAAAGTATTAAAATTCGATTATTATTTATACAAGTTACTAGCTGGAATGCATAGTCGAATTATAAAAAACGGTTTTTTTACATTTTAAAAATGTGTTTGTTTTAATAGAAAAAGTATTAATAGTTGAAAGGGTTTTTATGGTATGTCCTATAGTACATTTGAATATCCCCAAAAATGATTTTACAAAAATTAAAAGAATTCAAAGTATTTTTTATCAAACTATTTAAATATTTATATACCTTATTTATTTACACATTCCTGCATATGGCAAAACACTTCGTCCTTGAAGAATTCATAAATACGTATATCTACATACTAGTAGTTTCAAGTTTCATAATCTGCGTTCGAAGGCAAGAGCACGGGGGCTCCGGAGACATAGCCGATCGCCCGCTCTGTCATTCCGATCGGCTGGCGGCCATATGGGATCCTAATCTTGACTCATGTCCTCGAACTTTACCCCGTGCCCATTACTTTCAATTACCTTAAAAAAAATTTAAAAAACCCTATAAAATTTCTGAAAAATGAAAAATATCTTTTAAATGTTATAATAATACTACAAATTACATTAAAAGATATTTATATACGTACACGCAAGGGTCCGGAGATAGATGACAGATGGAGCAATTAAGCTTTCGACACGACCGACCCTCTCCAGGTCAACCGGTGGTCATATCGTCAGCCATGACCCAAGTAAGCTTGAGCTTAAAAAATATTTGAACAATTTATAAAAATGTATTACAAATTAATGAAAATAAGCAAAATGTCTTTAAAAATGTATAAAATATATATATAAAATTTATAATATATATAAAAATTATATAAAATTTATTTAAAAACTTATATTTTCAGAGGTCCTCAGAAAAGCATGTCCAGTATACGACTGAACCTCAGTAGTCTGAATTGGTGCATTCTAACGCAGCGTCATGTCAGGGATTCAGGGATTCAGAAGCTTGGTAAGGAAATGACAAACTTTATGCGTTTGCATTCCGCTTCGGGGGCAACCATCTTGGCAGCCAGTGTCATTCGGAGGCGGCCATCTTGGCAGCCAGTGCCAAAATGTGCAAAAAATTGCGAAAAACCACAAACATTTATTTCAAAAAAATAATTTTCAAAAATTATTTTTTTACAAAATTAATTTTCAAAAATTATTTTTTTACAAAATTAATTTTCAAAAATTAATTTATCAAAAATTAACATTTAGAAAGGTTTGATTCAATATTTCAAAACATTAATTTTATTTTTCAAAATATTGATTTAACTTTTCAAAAGTTCCAAAAATTATTTTTTCTCGCACATTCCCTGGCGGGCATTTTAGAATCCCTAAGCCGACGCCAGTGTGTCAGCCATGTTGGTTGCGACTCCCGAAGACGACGCACCCAACGGTTATGCTCTAGCATTCAAGGGGGGTGCCGCAGTGAAGCAATGGGTAGAGCGCAACTTCACGCTCTCGCATTCCTGCACCGACGACGACGAATCCCAACAGAGACACAGCCAGGACAACGCAGCCAGGACATGCTCTGGCATTCAAGGGGGGTGCCGCAGTGAAGCAATGGGTAGAGCGCAACTTCACACTCTCGCATTCCCGCACCAACGACGACGAATCCCAACAGAGACGCAGCCAGGACATGCTCTGGCATTCAAGGGGGGTGCCGCAGTGAAGAAATGGGTAGAGCACAACTCCATGCTCTTGCAATCACGCACCGACGAATCCCAACAGAGATGCAGCAAGGGGGCATAGCTTCGGAACGTTATGCATTCAAGGGTGCCGCAGTGAAGCAATGGGTAGAGCACAACTTAATGCTCCCGCATTCCCAAAAAGAAATATTATTCATGTATATACATATATATACGTCCTACCATCACGTGTGTGGTAACCCCCCTCCCATCACGACTCCGGCCCCCGCCCCACGAGAGAGAAAGACAAAATATTATACATATATATAAATACATATAAATATATATATAAGTCCTACAATCACACACACACCCACTCCCAAAGACGACGCACCCAACGGTTATGCTCTAGCATTCAAGGGGGGCCACAGTGAAGCAATGGGTAGAAAGCAACTTCACACTCTTGCATTCACGCACCTACGACGACGAATCCCAACAGAGACGCAGCCAGGACACCAGGACATAGCTTCGGAGTTGTTACGGTTTGCTCTAGCATTCAAGGGGAGCCACAGTGAAGCAATGGGTAGAGCGTAACTTCACGATCTTGCATTCACGCACCTATGCAAGGGGTCAGCCATGTTGGTTGTGACTCCCGAAGACGACGCACCCAACAGTTATGCTCTAGTATTCAAGGGGGGCCGCAGTGAAGCAATGGGTAGAGCATAACTTCACACTCTTGCATTCACGCACCTATGCAAGGGATCAGCCATGTTGGTTGTGACTCCCGAAGACAACGCACCCAACGGTTATGCTCTAGCACTCAAGGGGGGCCGCAGTGAAGCAATGGGTAGAGCATAACTTCATGCTCTTGCATTCACGCACCTATGCAAGGGGTCAGCCATGTTGGTTGTGACTCCCGAAGACGACGCACCCAACGGTTATGCTTGAGCCATTCTTGCGGACAGTAGCTTTTCTAAAGTAGGTACTGCTTTTCTGCGGGCATAGAAGTTACGAATAGTGCGTTCAACAACGCACAAATCAAAGCCATCCCAAACTATATTTCTGCTACTCGTCTTTCGTTTGNAATTCAAGGGGGGCCGCAGTGAAGCAATGGGTAGAGCGTAACTTCACGCTCTTGCATTCACGCACTTATGCAAGGGGTCAGCCATGTTGACTCCCGAAGACGACGCACCCAACGGTTATGCTTGAGCCATTCTTGCGGACAGTAGCTTTTCTAAAGTAGGTACTGCTTTTCTGCGGGCATAGAAGTTACGAATAGTNAGGTAGACATTTTTTTAAATAATTTAATAAAAATACTTTGTATTCTTCCTATTTTTTACGTAAAATAATGTTAAGCGAATTAAAACGGACAGAAGGGCAAACTACAATTTCACTTTCCACTATTAATACTTTTTCTATAAAAAGAGATATATTTATTTTTCAATTGTTTAACAGAAATTGTAATTGGTATAATTCGAATGTGCATTCCAGCCAAGTCCTTACACAAATATAAGAAATTTAATACCTTTCTATTTCCAAAGAAAAAATTAATATAATCGATATTTTTATAATAAAAAAATTTATTTGAGTTATTTTTACTGTTTTATGAAAAAAAGGTGGTAACCATACCCATACCTCAGCTCTGCATTTTATGAAATACATGCAAAAAAATCTAATTAAAATAATGAAATCGCTTTGGATGCACGGGCAGGCCTTTGATACTGGTAGTAAAGCTTGACAAAGGAAAAATTAAGAAAAATGACAACACCTGCACGGACTCAGATAACTATAAAGTCCATACACGGTCATGTGTACGTGCTTCCAAGTCGTTTTCTCAGGCGAACACCTGCACGGTGTCGGATAACCGCGAAGTCCGCTCATGTGCACATAGCAGTGGTAGCTTTTTTCCACACGACCGCACCAGCACAGAGCTAGCTATCTCCATCCACCCCCACCCCTTCTAATAGAGCATACAAACACAGGCAAGCGCAAGAAAAAATAAGTGTTAGTTAGTTAATTAAGGTAAACACACTTTTATGTTTAAAAAAAATCCTGTACATTACATCACTTTAAAACAAATTGGTAATTCCTATCTCAGAAAGTCACGCTTCGAGTGACCGAACCACTCCACATACGCACACCCATTACGTCGTTTTAGAACCTTTTCTGCCAAATAAATATCGCGAAACTACGTATGCTTTATCTTCTCTGCGTAAAAGCCCCCTACGATGGGCTAGCTACGTACGTCCTCGAGGTAATACGTGCGCGGGTACGAATGTCGTATGCGAACTATCCTGTAAAATTCCGCATACCAGTTGTGACCACAGGCCTTGTGGAAAATGTCGTGCATTTTGAAGATGTGCACCGGGTCAACGACCTTGGTTTGGTCCCTCCTCTTCTGGTTGGAGTACGTAGTCCGAAGAATGGAGTCGTCCTTGACGTCTTCGGGCTTCATGCGAGTGTTAGAATGAAAAGTTGAATTATGTAAGCGGACGAGTTTCAACAATAGCCCCAGCCACTTTAAATTTCCGTTCCTAGTGAAATTTCCCCGCAGTTTGGCTTTCAGAGTATGGTGTAATAGCTCGACTGTGCTGGACTTGAGTCCAGAGTACGTGGAATAGTGATTTACGCAGAACCTTTTCATCAGTGAATGGGAAGTTGCATTAAAATATTCTTTACCGTGGCATGTGTGGGGATTTTTAGTACCTGTCCTTCGCGCAACCCATCTGTCATGGCCTTGGTGACATTACATTCATTCTTCTACTTGAGCGGTCGTGCTTATGTGTACTTGGAAAATGTGTCTATTATGGTCAAAATGTAGCAGTGGCCTTTATTAGCATGAGCAAAGTCTTGCATTTCGATCAGGTCAGATTGGGAAATATCGTTAGCCCTTTATACTATCGCAATATATTGGTTAGTCTAATCATTAGAATACTTCAAACTTTTGTTTTCAAGTTTTGATTCATTTTCACCCAACTGTTCCTAATCTCCCCATTTTAAGTACGGGTATGGTTACCGCCTTTTTTCATGAAATAGTAAAAAAATAAATACTAATATTTTTTCTTAAATAGATATCGATGTACTTAATTTTTTTTTCAAAAATAAAATCAAAGTATTAAAATTCGATTATTATTTATACAAATTACTAGCTGGAATGCATAGTCGAATTATAAAAAAACGGTGTTTTTTACATTTTAAAAATGTGTTTGTTTTAATAGAAAAAGTATTAATAGTTGAAAGGGTTTCTGTGGTCTGTCCTATAGTACATTTGAATATCCCCAAAAATGATTTTACAAAAATTGAAAGAATTCAAAGTATTTTTTATTAAACTATTTAAATATTTATATACCTTATTTATTTACACATTCCTGCATATGGCAAAACAACTTCGTCCTTGAATAATTCATAAATACATATACATTCAACTAGTTTCAAGTTTCATAATCTGCGTTCGAAGGCAAGAGCACGGGGGCACCGGAGACATAGCCGATCGCCCGCTCTGTCATTCCGATTGGCTGGCGGCCATATTGGATCCTAATCTTGACTCATGTCCTCGAACTTTACCCCGTGCCCATTACTCTCAATTACCTAAAAAATTAAAAAAAAAAAAACCTATAAAATTTCAGAAAAATTAAATATATATTTTAAATGTTATAATAATACTAAAAATTACACGTACACGCAGGGGTCCGGAGATAGATGGCAGATGGAGCAATTAAGCTTTCGACACGACCGACCCTCTCCAGGTCAACCGGTGGTCATATTGTCAGCCATGACCCAAGTAATCTTGAGCTTAAAAAATATTTGAACAATTTATAAAAATGTATTACAAATTAATGAAAATAAGCAAAATGTCTTAAAAAATGTATAAAATATATAATATATATAAAATTTATATACTATTTATTTAAAAACTTATATTTTCAGAGGTCCTCAGAAAAGCATGTCCAGTATACGACTGAACCTCCTCCCATCTATAATATTGTATTAACATTACATCCCCCCCTTCCCTAAAATCCACACACCAAATCATAAAATATCGAAAAAAATATAAAAAATTCTAATATAATCCTAAAAATCAAGGAAAAAATTACATTGATTATCCCGACTGCCATGCTGGTTGTTGTCGAACATGACATTGACCCCAATGACATTGAACTCGAAAAATCGAGAAAAGATCACAGTCCATACAATTGTCCATTACTAGTTGGTCACAATAAGGAGCCTACCGACTAACCATACTATCCAACGAATAACTGCACCCAGGACTGGCTCCACACAAGTCTGACTCCACCCCAGACTAACTCCAGCCAAGAGTGATTCCTGACGAGACTAACTGAGCACAAGACTAACCCCTGACGAGACCAGTACAGGCATCTCTCTCATCGTCATGCATGACAGCTTTTTATGAAGATATTTTCACAGTGGCAACATTTTTTCCCCGTGTAATTTTTCCGNAACATTTTTTCCCATGTAATTTTTCAGCAGTGGAAGAAAGTACATCCACAGAGCTAAAATATGCAGTCGACTTCGTACAATCATTGGTTTCCATCATCTTCATGAAAAACTGAATTTTTTTCACAGAAACAACTTGTGTATCTAGCCTAGCTTATGCTCTATATATAAATTTACTAACATATTTCATCAATGATATTTCAGTAATTTTATGCATTCATTCAACCATTAACTTTAACTAGTTCCTTGATCACATTACCATGAAGTTACCTCTTCAACAGTTACTCCCAAACATGTTCTCACCCATCTTGAATTCTTGCTTCCCAGCTGACCCCTCATGCTCCACAAATGACCACTGGAACTCCTCAAATGATCTCTAGTACTCCGCAAATGAACCCTAATGCTCCGCAAACGACCCCTCATGCTCCACAAATGACCCTTAATGCTCCACATAGNCACATGGCCTTTTGTGCTCCAATAATGACCCCTCACAAGTCCGACCCCTCAAACAATCCAGGCTTCGCATTCACGTAGTGGTTTGTTGTATGTTTATGTTGTAACTCTCCGTATTCAGGTAGAAAGAAATCAGTAAGTGCCTATTTGCCAAGTGGATTGATGATACCACTTGTTCTCATCTCTAGAGGATTTACTGAAGCCAGGGTCCATACCCAACTCTTAGAAACCATTTCTTCTTTCTCTTGGCATAACTTGTGTATACTATTGTCAACAGTACTTTCCATTGTGTCCACAATGTACACTGTGGCATTCGAAGTCTTGAAGGCTCTAGTACAATATTCGTTATCTTGGAGGTATGGTTTAGTATATCTAAAGTCCAGTACCATATTATATTTAGCAGCACCATATTTATCCACCTTATCTATAAGTCATTTAATCATATTAAGTTCCATACTTGACAAGACCAAGCAAACATCTTTCAATGTAATTGAAATGTCCTGTTCAAGATAATCTTCAAGAAGACCCCTGAATGCAGAACATTTCAGTAAAAAGCCGTAAACATTATGCTTCGGCTCGCAGAGCACTACGTAGATTGTGCTACACAATCAGATGACGATGATGCAGGTCAAATATCTCTTTGTTCATAGAGATCAAAGGCAGGCCAACGTATTCACAATTCATCATCGTTGTGTAGAGAGAGAACCCTTCCAAATGGATGGTGCCAGAACAACAACTGTAATTTTTGTATATTAAAGCGATTATTTTTACAGCAAAGAACCCAGTTTCTAATCACAGAAGGAATTATGTCCTACATTTTAAATGGAAACCACTCCGAGCTATTTACTGTACAAAAAAACCGCTTATATATACAAAAATGGCAATGTCGTTCTGCCACCATCGAATTGGAATGTCTGTCGTCATACAACGAAGATGAATTGTGAATACGAAGGGCTGCACTTGACCTCAACGATCATGGAGCCGTAACCTGCATCATCATCACCTGATAGTATAACACAACCTACGTCAGTGCTATTCATGCCGGGGACTAAGGTTAATGGATTTTTTTCTGAAGAGATCTGAATTCATAGATCTTCATAAAAATTGTGTTGCACCGAATATGACAATTACATCGAAAGTAGTTAGCTCGTTCCTGTCAAGTACGAAACCTCATATGATTAACAAACTTATCAATCAGATGTAAAAATATGGTGGGTTAAAATATATTATGTGGCTGGACTGTAGCTATACGAAACCAGAGCCCCACGATGATGAATATAATTTTAGCTAGATCTTTCAAGATCTTGAATGTAACTTTGCATAATGTGGATGCAAAAGAAAGCGCTGTTGACAAAATAGTATACACAAGTTTTGCCAAGAAGAAGAATAAAGAGTTTCCAAGGATTCGNCTTGAATGTAACTTTGCATAATGTGGATGCAAAAGAAAGCGCTGTTGACAAAATAGTATACACAAGTTTTGCCAAGAAGAAGAAGAAATAGTTTCCAAGGATTCGGGTTGGACTCTGGTATCAGTAAATCAACTAGAACTGAGAATAAGTGTGCTCAATCCACTTGGCAAATCGGCAATTATGATGTCCTTGTACCTAACTACAGATAATTACATCATAAACAACCAACAAACCCTTACGTGAATGCGAAGCTTGGATTGTGTGAGGGTTCAGACTTGCGAGGGGTCAGTTGTGGAGCATGACGGGCCATTTGCGAAGCATTAGGAGACTTTGTTGAGCATTTGGAGTAATTTGTGGAGCATGAGATCAAGCTGAGCGAAGAACGTGTCTGGAATAAACTGTTGAAGATGTAACAGCTTGGTAATGTAATCACGGAACTACTAGATATAAATATCTGGTTGAATGGATTTATCAAAAAGGCTTAAATATCAATGTGAAAAAAACTTTGGTTGTATCATAAAGATGGTGCAAGCTAATGGTTGAACGAAGTCTATGTAGAGCTTACCTCTATGGGTTTACCATCTCCCATTGCTGTAAAATTACATGAAATACATTGTTGCTACTGAGGAAAGATCTTCAACAAAGCTGCCATGCTCGGCGATATGAGAGGACCGCCTTTACTAAGAGTCCGTCTGGCGCAATGAAGTATTATGACAATGACCACATGCAGTTTATGCAAGGTGATACATTGAAGATCTCCATCAAGATCTGCAAGAATTCGTCTTTTGAGAGGCAGCAAGTGATGTCGTCAACACCCCCTGCTGCATCGGTGGGTACTGATTCCACAGACGATCATGATGAGACATTTAGTGCTAAAGACGCAATGAGTGCAGTAGATTCGGTACGCATGAAATATACACTTGTAAGATTTTAGCGTGAAATCGATTAACTTCAAAATAAACTGTCAACTACTGAAAACACTGACGACAACCATGCGAGTCCTATAGACAAAGGTAAACTTGATATTGAGGATGAAACAGGAAGTGAAGATGATCATGACGATAGCAGATAGACTCACATATATGATTGAATTGCGAAAAACGCAGAGATCTCTCACACATTGTTGAGATACATTCAATCCTGGATAAACATAAGGATCGGGTTTATATCATATAAGACTGTTGGCTGCTACCCATGATCTGCAGCAATCTTAGAAATGTAAAGATCGAATGTAAAAATTAAATAGAAAAATGAAATTTATGTAATATGTAAATATATTAAATTTATCTATATACCTATAGTAATGTGTAGTTAATTTCTTATAGAGTCCCTTCTGCTTCTCTGAAAGACTTATTAATTCAGTGGTGTAAACATTTGATTGCGAGTGTGTGTTTTACATAAATTTAATGTGAGCTTGTGCAGGAAGAGGGTTATGTTTCGATCTGAGGTATTATGCCTTACTCGCATCGTTTGAAATGGATGAGTTCTATATAGCAAACGAATGAAATGAGAATATTTTTGAGGAATTTTTCGCAAGTAGTTTGTTGGCATGGTCAGTTGGCCTGGTAAGTTGGCTTGGTATGTTATAATGACAAATTAGTATGGTCAGCTTTGGGAGAATTGTTTCTCAAAAATTTGCTATAATTTTATGCGTAAAGGTTAGCTACCAGACTCTTATCAGGATACTTTTTCGAGATTTTCCATAATTGTTTCATTGAATAGGTGGTTGGTTTAGCCAGTTGGTCTTGTCGGTTGGTCTAGCGAGTTTTGCAGGAACTGCTCTCCTCAGGAGCTGGTCTTGGGCTCAGTTATTCTCTTCAGGAATCAGTCTTGGGTGCAGTCAGTCGTTGGCTAGTATGGTTAGTCGTTATGGCCCTTGTTGTGATCAGCTACTAATGGATAATTGCAGAGACTGTTATTTTTTCCCGATTTTTCTATTTTAATGACATTGGGGTCAATGTCAAGGTCGACAACAACCAACATGTTAGTCAGAGTCATCAATATAATTTTTCCTTGATCTTTAGAATTATTTTTTAATTTTATTAGATTTTTTTATATGTTTTATAATTGAGAGTGAGAATGTGTGGTTAGGAGAAGAGGGAATGTTAACACAATGTTATTTATTGAAGGGGTGTTTGTTGTATACTGGATATGGTGCTGGGAGAACCTATGGAAAAATAAGTTTTTTTAATTAAACTTCAGTAATTATTTTAAAAACATGTTATGCATTTCTAAAAGTTATTTTGCTTAGCCTTTATAAATTTTCAAAATGTTAAAAATAATATTTTAATTTTAAAATTTTTTTCAAGTTTAAGGTCACTGGGGTCACGGTTAAATGTCAAGGTTGCTGACTTCCAACAAATATGACGAGATTACAACCGGATGACCAGGCGAGGGTCGGTCGTGTCGGGAGTTTGATCGCTCCACCTGCCAACGAACTCCGGACCTCCGGCATGTACATACATCTTAAAATATTTTATTTAAGTAATTTCTTTAAATTGTATGGTATTTATGGGTTTCAAGGTTATTCAAGGTCATAGACACTGGGTCAAGGTCAATATCACGGATAAAGGTTATCCGCATCCAATATTGCCGCCGGTTGATCGGAATGACAGCGAGCCTTGGGCTGCGGATCTGATGCTCTGTGCCTTTGCCTTCGAACACAGATAATTAAATTACTCACACTGACATGTGGAGCGATCGGCTTCACCTTTGTACCGTAGCAGAGGACTTTGGAAACAAGATGCATGGGACGATACAAGTGGCGCACTCTATCATCGAACGAATAGGTAAAACAAGATGATAGTCTAGACTCTAGAGAGTGGAGCACAAGTGACAGAAAGAGTAGTTAGAAACACATGATAAACAAAAAAAACGCAAGTTGGCGACCATGTATTTAGTGTCATGGCTGGTGGCTTCGGCTCCCGATGCCTGATACCTACATGAGAACTGGTAATTCATATATATTTATATTAAATTTTACACCACCATATTTTTCCACCTCCTCGATAAGTTGGTTTAGCCCATTAGGTTCCATACTTGATAGGAACGAGCAAACATCTTTCGATGAAATTTTCAATATAATATTTAAGGAAACCCCTGAATGCAGATCGCTTCAGGGAAAAGCAATTACTATGAGGCTTTGGCTCACAGATGGCAATAATGCGGGTCGCAGCTCCATTTTCGTCGAGGTTAAAGGCAGGCCATAGTATTCACAATTCATCTTAGTTGTTTTACGAGAGAGCCCTTCCAAATCGATGTTCACCTCATGTTATCAAAACGACCACTTTCAACTTTTTATATAAAAAAGCAATTATTTTTACATTAAAAACATTAGCTTGGGCCCTCAAAAGGCCACCTGCTATATTTTTTAAAATGTAAAATCATGTGGGAGTTCTCTGAGAAAATCCACATACTTGTTGGTCCAAGAAGAAAACACGCTGATATCTGCATAACAATATTAACAATATTATATTATAATACGCATATATAAACATATAAATAAATAGAGTTCTAATATATTATATATGTAATTAAGTATATTCCTATATTATGTTTCTATTTTTGTACCTACATATTCATATAAGTGGTGGTAACTGCATCTTTTCTTCTGGGACGAACGAGTATGAGGGTTCTTTTTAAGTTCTGCCATATGTATTACATTTTTTAAAATACGGTTGAAGGCATGGGCGCCGGCAGCAGGGTGCAAGGGGTGCACTTGCACCCCCCTGTCAGAAAAGAAAATACATAGAAAAATTATTATTTTTTTTATTAAGTTACTGTTTGAATAAAAACTGAAGGCGTCTAGGTTGCTGTCCAAATTTGTTCATCACCTTGTCAATAAATTCAGTATCCTCCTCTACTCTTTTCCTGTGAACACTGAGCATGCACAGGCCGCTTAGCCTCGCGTCTCCCATCGTTGAGCGATTCCACGTCTTGACACGTCGTAATGTGCTAAATGTACGTTCAATGCTACATGTTGTTGCTGGAATAGTTAAACCAATTTCGATTGCCTCACATACCGCTGGGTAAAACGGAGTGGCTTGAGCAATTACATCTGCATATTCAAAAACAGATTCATTAAAAACCGCATTATTTGCTTCATTTGTCTTAATCATCTCGTACCATGTGGTAGCCTCGGCAATAAAACTATGTAGAAGACCTCCGCAGAGGTTCTGTATATCTTCTGCTATCTCTATAAATGCTGATTTGTCTAATTTTCTCATATTTTTTGGTTGAAACTGCATAAGCGAAAATGCTTTCTTGTGTGTTGAAGAAAATCGATTTTTCAGTGAAGAAATAATAGAATCCAAGTATGGGATGAATATAGATATTCTGAAAAATTCTTCCACATTTTTAGATGGTTGATTTGATCTGTAAGTCTGTTTTGCCACTACTCGAGGATGCTTAAATTCAACATCCAGTTTTTTGCAAATTTTTTGAGCTTTCTCGAAAATGACCGCAAACTCCATAGAGGCATTATCGCGGTGAGATTGAAGCACATCAGTTAATTTATTTACGTGATCATGTATTGCCTTTATATTAATATTTACTTCTTGTAATTGATTGCACATGGGTTCAAATTTGGCAGAATAGGCAGCAATTACTAAAAGTGTCACAATGTATGTTGGAGTAGTTGCAGTCGTGTAGAGCTGATACGCTTTGGTTTTCGTTGTAGAGTTCGGCGCGTCCTGCGAAAGTTCTTCTAAAACTTGTACAATAATCAGAAAGTTTTCAGAAAATTTTCTGATACTTTTGTACTTTGCTGTCCAACGCGTTTCCCAAATAGAGGTATATTTGGAATATCATTCCGCCGCAAAGTACTCTCTCTAAAAAAATTTATAATGTCCTTTGTAGTCCCAGCAGAATTTCTCACTTCCCTGACAGTATTCAGGTCATTAATGACAAGATTCAATTCATGGCTTGCACAGTGAAAAAATATGGCTGAAGGATATTTATCATTAATAGTTTTCTGAACACCACCTATGTGACCTGCCATTGCAGCACACCCGTCGTATCCTTGGCCAACAAGTTTATTTAAATCAAAATTACAATCTTGCAGGAAGCTAATAATAGTTTCCGAAATGGCTTTTGCGTTCAATTCTTGTACCGGTACATATCCGAGGAATTCTTCACAAATTATTGGTTTTTTATCATCTTTATCAAAAGTAGATAGCGAACACCAATCGATAATTGCTCTGTGCCACTAATATCAGCAGTCTCATAAGCCAAAACCGAAAAAGCCGAAGCATGTTTCACCTCCTCAATTATTTTGCTTTTCAGAACATCGGAACAAATTTCAATCAATTCGTTTTGAATTTGATGCGATATGTATAAGGAATTTTTTGCTCCTG
The DNA here is from genome assembly GCA_002778355.1 of Clitarchus hookeri. Lineage (NCBI taxonomy): Eukaryota > Metazoa > Arthropoda > Insecta > Phasmatodea > Phasmatidae > Clitarchus > Clitarchus hookeri. The sequence goes on from NQII01008168.1 coordinate 73,914, forward strand.
ATTCTAAATGATTCTTCAAAATCTCGTCTCCCGAGTCAACTCGAAAATGTAGCAGGTCTGTAAAAACAGAACCCTCGTCCACTTTCCCACGAAGTGGAAGGTCATGTCGCCCGCAAAATAAAATTGTTGATACGATAGATCGAAGATTTGAACGATTTTCTTCTACTTCCTTGTGATATGCCGTATTTAAAGATTCATGAACGCTTAGTCCCCTTCTAACCATGATATTTTCAAATGTATTTGACGAAGCCAGTGCGTCACAATGCCATTCACTTGTCGCATGAAACTGTGCAGCTTCATGAAACTTTTGATATTTGAGGCAAGGAGAAACTATAAACTGTCCTTTTAGACCGCGCTGCACTGGAGGCCGAAATAAAACACATATCCTACACAGAGGTCCCTTTGCTATAGCTGAGTAGGCTAACCACGGATATGTTGTAAGCCATTCATGTCGGAAAGCTCGTTTAGCATCAAGGTTAACGTCATTTTTAAAATTGTACGTTTTACTAGGGTTCCAAGGATATCTTAGTAATTTCAAACGTAGATCATTGACTTGATATCCGAGGTACAAACACAACCCAATATCCAATAATGAATTAGTTTTGCTTCTGCTAGAAAAATCGAGCGATGCATCTGCTTGAAAATCTTTACGCGCAGAGCTGGTACCTTTGAGCAAAAAGGATTCTTATATAATAAATAAACTAATCAATTAACGCATTAAAAAAAAATCAAAAATATTTCATGAAATGATATGATGTATACTTTACCAATTTTTGTGATAACAAATCAGTTAACATTTAAGTAGTGATTTTAAAAGTTTTTATTAATTTATAAAGCTTTCAATTTTTAATGTATATTTTTATAACTTCTATACATAACCGTTCTAGAGAAAATAATACAAGAGTTTAAATAATGAATGACAAGTTGCAAATTTAGTTGAAACTTTTTTTTTACTATGTTTTATGGGTACTGGTTACTATTTTTTTTCTTTCAGTGTAGTATAACAAAAATGTGAAGTATTTTCTATTATTATTTCGTTGTTTTTGAGTCTTATTTTCCTCTGTATGCGGATAATAAACAATACATTAAATGATTTGGGTAGAAACACCAACACAACATACCTGGACTATCTAGTCTGTCTGTATCCGGCCTGGATGTCTTAATATGACGTGAATCACCTCCATCAGAATGATGATTACATTTTTTACACAAACAACAAATTACCTTAAAAGGACTATAATAGAGTCTCTGTTTAAGCAGATTTATTACAGACAACTGATTTGCGCACTATCGACAACTACAATTATTAATAGGTACAATTAGAACAGCGTGAACTGACGCGGTCGCAGGCGGGAAATCCCCCGCATCCGTCGCGCGGCAGCGGGGATTCCCCGAGCAATAATGCCAACCATCGACTACAGAGATTAAGTATGTTTTCGATGAGCGAAATATATTCAATCAAATACCCGCGCGATTTGAATTTGACATTACATTTATCTACATAATATACATGTATAATTCTATATTTTATATTAGTTAATAGTATAATGTGTAGATGCAGATGCACCTCCCTGAAAGTAATCCTGGCGGCGCCCATGGTTGAAGGTCTTCACTGGGCATGAGCTAGGCAATTTAATGTAAACTTTTTATAGAAAAATAACTGCTGTCATTCAGACACCATGAGGTAAACATATATTTGGAAGTGCTTTCACGTCATACAACGTAGATTAATTGTGAAAACGAAGACCTGCCTTTGACCTCAACATACATGGAGCTGAGACCTGCATCATCGCAACCTGATTGTATAACACAACCTACGACAATGCTGTGTGAGCCGAAGTTTAATGTTAATTATTTTTCCCTGAAACGATCTGAATTAATGGATCTTCTTAAAGATTATGTTGCAGCGAATATGTCAATTACAACGAAAGATGTTTGATCGTACTTGTCAAGTATGGAACCTAATATGATAAACCAAATTATCGATGAGGTCAAAAAATACGTCGGCGTAAAAAATTATATGTAGCTTAAGGGTAGCGATATGTAACCAGAGCACCACGATGCTGAATATTGTAGTAGAAATTTCAAGATCTCGAATAAAAATGTGTATAACGCAGACGCAATAGAAAGGACTATTCACGACAGTATACACATGTTATCCCAAGAAGAAGAAAAAATTGTTACCATGTGTTCGGTTTAGTTCTTCGTTTCAGTAAATCATCTAGAGCTAAGAACAAGTGCGCTCAATCCAGTTAACAAATAGGCACATACTGATTTCCATCTACATGACTACTGAGAATCACAAAAAAAAAAAAAAACAGGAAACCACTACGTGAATGCGAAGCCTGTATTGTGTGATGGTCTAGTATTTTACGCGATCCTTTTAGTGAGGTATCGGCCTTTTGAGGAGTCGGAATTCTAAGTGGTCAGATGTAAAACATAATGACTCATTTCNATAATTACTCATTTCTGGAGCAAGAGAGGTCATTTGTGGATCATGACGTTTCATTTGTGGAGTATGATGAATCATTTGTGGAGCATGAAGGGTCAGTTGTGGAGTATGAGGGGTCAGTTATGCGTATGCTTCTGATTGTCGTGCATGAGATGTCTGTTGTACGTATGCTGTTGATTGTGGTGCATGAGATGCTGATTGTGGTGTGTGGTGCTGATAGTGGTAAGTGTAGCACGTCTGGTGTAATTGCGAAATTAATGGAAAGATTGTGAAAGATTGATTGAAATAATGTTATAATAATGGAAAGATTAACTCCTGCATACTGACTCCTGCAGTCTGACTCCTGAAGACTGACTCCTACATGCGATTGGCTAGCAGCAATCATGTGGTAACTCGATGATTGGCTGGTCGATCTACGCACAATGTCGTTTTAAGGGAATATGATTGGATCAATGTCAACATGATGAGTTATAGGGCATGAATACATGTATATTATAAGCAGTTGGGGACGAGGGGTCAGCTTAAAGGCTTAGTTTGACAGTGGTAACCAAAAAAACATCGTCTCAGCTTGCGAAGCCAATAAAAAAATACTATGGAGACAAAGGTTGCGGATCCAGCAACAGTACCTACTGAAGTACAGGCATCGTCTTCTTCGGGAACGACACTGACGT
>NQII01008169.1:5185-70222 GCA_002778355.1 Clitarchus hookeri
AAAAAAAAAAAAAAAAAAAAAAAAAAAAAAGACGTTGCGCATATGAGAAAAGACATTTCAGAGCACTCTAACAAAGCTAAGAGCAGCTTTTTCGAAGTGCTGTGTCTCAAAAAATTCGAGTCAGATACATGCAAAATTAATCAAGGGCTCTGCATTGAACTCTGCTACAGACTATTAACTAGTAAAATGAAGGGATCACCGCTTGAAGTGACATAGGTACATGCAGCACGACGAGAACACTGCAGGCCAGTTCAGAGCCTTGCTCTTAGTGACGATAACGCACTTGGTGCGTGTAACATTGTACTAGCTCTCATTGCTTCCTTGTTTCTCGGCCTCAAACGCGGAAAATAACTCTCTCTATAGACGGGTCACTTAAGGATCGGTGTCACNTGTTTCTCGGCCTCAAACGCGGAAAATAACTCTCTCTATAGACGGGTCACTTAAGGATCGGTGTCACTCACTATATCAGATTCTTTCACCTACTCATTTCAATTTGTGTGAGGAAATTAATGTCCCTGTAGAAATTTGTTAAATCAAAAATCACTTCTGACACATGCCATTGCAGGGCTATGCCACCAAGAAAACGCACAGGGTAACATAAAACTTACATTAGGACAAGCCAAGAGTAGCTGTTGTCAACGGATATTTAAAACATAAAAAATATCCCACAAGTAATTCAGTCAAGAGCTTATTCCATATTAAACGAAACGAAACACAGTGAGAAACAAACGAACGAGCAACTAATACAAGACGGTATATATAAATACACCCAAAAAGAAATCTAGACAACCCAACGAAGACAATATGGACGAACACTGAGGCGAAGTCAAAAATGTAAACCCGATACCTGACGAAACAACGAAGGCAGCTTAGAAGGTCTCGCACAGTTTTCTCGGCGAACCATTAACGACCTTTCGTGAGCTGACAGCTGTTCCCGTCTTAGGCAAAGTGTTTATGGTATAATATTTTTAGTAGGTTGTGTTTTCGTTGGTGACGTAGCTCTGCAATGGCATATGCACCAAGTAAATTTTCATTTAATCATTTACTCCCATTACAGGTATCATTCAAAGAACATTACGAACTGTAGCTATTTGCTTTACTCCGCAGTGCAGACGTGAAACCCGAACCGTGGACGTAAAACATTATTAAACAACACGTAAAATATAAATTTTCTGTAGTTTGAAATTTTTAATAATTACTCAGACACTGAAATTACGAGACGAAAACAGAGAATTTCTGCATAAAACGTAAAGTCGAGTCACAAATTACAAATGGCGTTCGGACTAGCTCGTGCTTGCCTAGGAGAAAAGAGAATATCGCATCTTCCTATTCTGGTTGTAAACAACAGTTTTGCAAAAATAGACAAGTTTCGCGAACAAATTTTGTAAGTAACAGGGAAAAAAGAGAAATTTTAGAATTAAATAGATTCGACACCGTTAAAGATCAAGTTCGGGCGACTATACTTTCTCAATTAGTGCACGTTTTCAATAGAGCTACCACGTCAAGATGTACTAAAGGCTTTATTTAAACAATCTGATGTTCGTATTATTTTATTTCCTGGGTAACCCTTGTGATTGGAGGATGTAGGAAGTGCCTTTTAAAACCAGGTGAAAACCTCCAACTTGAGCTTCGTCGGAGACGAACCTGAGGCCTCGTGTGCTACATAAAGTCGATAATTAGCTTTCGGGGTGGTAATATTGATCGGATATGTAGCCAATGAAATATAGAGGTGGGCGTTCAGGTGTCTGCTGATCGTCGTACCAGGCTGCGCTCTGCCATCTTTAGGAGAATAGAACTTTTAGGGTCACACCCATCCAACTTGGTTTTTCGTATTAGGTATGTAATTTTTTACTCTATGGTTTTTTAGGTTTTTGTAATTTTTCGTAATTTTTTCTCAATTTTCCTACTTTATGGTCATCTGATTGTTCTCAATTTTTAGAGTTTAAGGTCAATCGGATCAATGTTAAGATCACCAACATTTAACATGGGGGTCGGAGTCAGTAACGTAATTTGTTCGTAGAGTTTTATTAATTTTTTCGAGTTTTTTACAATTTTTTTCTATAAATTATTTGTTTTGATAGTCATTGGGACTAAGTCAAGGCCATCAGCATCCAATATGGGTGTCTAAGTCAGTGATGTAATATTTTTCTTAACTTGTATTTGTTTCGTTCAGTTTTTTTGCCATTTTTGTCGATTTTGTTATGATTGGGAGGGTGGTGATTAGGAGTAGATGTGTTGGATAGGGTGCGAGGTGAGCAGTAGGGTAGTGTGAGGTAGCATTATATGCTCTTCGATTATTTAGAAATGTTTTCAATTTTTCTTAATTTTTTATTATTTAGAGAGGTGTGTATGGGGAGGGGGTTATGAGATGAAGGTGGTGGTATGAGTGTGAGGTTAATGTTGTATGTTCTTCGATTTTTCAGAATTTTTTTTAGAATTTTTTGATACTTTCCCTGCTCGATTTTTATAAGTAGGGTGTTAGGTGGGTGGTGGGAGGGGGTGAGGTGAGGTTTGGTGGGGTGAGCTTGGGGTAGGATAACATTATATGTTCGTCGATTTTTAGAATTTTATTTAGATAATTGCGATTTTTAAAAATTTTTAGGGTTCAAGGTCATTCAGGGTCACGATCACAGGGTCACGGTCAAGATCACCAAGATCCAATATGGTGCTCGGGTGCCATCACAACATGGCTGCCCCAGGCAGCCTCAACAAGCGAGGTGACTTGCGAATTCTAATCCTGATGTACGATACCTGCACCAAACTGAATTTTGTTTGTAGGTCTAGAAGTCCAAACAGATGTACCGTGAATCAGTCGTATAAAGCATATTTGTGCGTGTCACATTAATGTTTCGATGCACTTGGTTCCTCCGGGAATTTTTATGGTACCGAGAGGTCTTATAACAGACCTATTGGTTTTCTGAATACCTGAAGAGAATTCTACACACCGTTTACAGTGCTCATAATCCGCGAGGAAATTGGTATTAATGATCATTCAAAACGAAATATAGGATAGCTTGTGTATCGGCTTTTCTCCATTAAATGTGCGAAAATGTTTCAACCCGTTAAATAAAAAATATGCGTATATGAAAAACTTCAGTTCTACTTCGTGTAAAATTCCAGATAAAAGGTTTAAAGTGTATAAATTACTGTCAATTTACAAACATTTGTTAATGTAAACAAAAGATACGACTTCTAATACTGACATACTATAACAGTTGATGTATTAAACAATCAGTGGTCACGTATGCCTCGTTTTCTCGCGTTGTTTTTGAATAATACTTTTCATTTAATGAATATTATTTCGCAACAATTAGTAATAATAATTACTAAATAAGTATTTTGTCCTGATTTTGTTCCCACCCGCCTAATATTTATATTTTGTCCGTGCCTGATTGTTCTATTTTGTTCTTCAACAGAACATCTTCCAAGTAACTTATATTTTTATTAGTGTGTAGTATGATATATTATAACAACATTACCTTGTCACATCACAGAAAAGTTTACTCTTTCATGCAATAGAAATGAAATCAGGGGTTTTTTTGTAAGAGGAGTGGAATTTGAGAATATTTTGTTTTGGACGTCGTGCTCTTCCCAAACTCTTTTTTTTTTTTGTTAGGTAAACCATATAACTATAATTTGTAGCTGATTTAACCCATTCAGTCCAAATTTCATTGCACTATTTTAATTTCTGGATGTGCGACGTACTCGTGTCCAGCAAGCGTGCTTCTCGAAACAAGTGAACATCGCACTGCTTAGTCGTTGATGTCAGCATTAAGGTGGTCGCCTGAGTAGGCCGCGGAACGGTGCACAGTGCTCCAGCAGAAGAAGTTTTTTTTATAAGCGCCCAACTTGTCTGATTGAGGTCTGCTTACGAATAGCATTTAAGAAACTTTACTCGTCTGTATACGTTTTCCAGTTCCTCCATTTCTCTCGTTAGTGAAAATAGCTCAAACTGGTATCTTCACGGTAATTTTTAGGTATGAACATTCCGGTACAAAACATAAAAAAAGTAATAGGAACGTGCATCAAACCTTTGTTTTTATTATTACGCTATAAAATTGTAGGATCTACGCTGAAAGTTTCATAGGGGTGCGATATCGACGGCAAGACTTCACGCCAGTTCAGTGCTTTGCGCGTAGAGGCGATGAGAGAGTTGATCCGCATGTCTCGGTCGTCCCTAGCGCTCCCACGCTCTTAGGCCTCAGACGTGCATACTTTCTTCAACCAGGCACAAATGGGAGGTGCAGAAGAAATCAGACCTCTCACAAGAAAGATGCTCAGAACACCGGCCATTGATTATTTGTTGTGTGCGGTGCCAGCCATATTCTTAATTTGCACCTTGTCCCTCCTCAAGGACACGAGCACTCAACGCGTTAAAATGAGAAAAACTCAATATATATGAAATAACTACAAAATACCCCATTAGCCACGTGGATTCACGTACACGTAAAAGTTAAATGCCAGCTATCTCTGTTACGTCTGAGGATTTGTATCTGTCTCCGTTCACGTTCCTTTGCGACACACAACTCGTAGTGTTCTACGTTTCAACGCGCGGTATTTGCATTTGGTCAGTTTCATTGTAGAACGCACCTTAGTGGAAAACGTGGTCACATCGCTCATGAGAACCATTAGATGGCTGGCAGGAACAACTTCGAAGGGGTCTCTGACCCTATAGTGAAATAAACCAAAACTAACAAATCTCTGCGTGTTGAAGAAAATGAAGTAAATATTTACTTGCAATTTTTTTTTAGCACGCGAAAGCTTTTCTCCGGTGCACCATAACGTTCACTTTCATATCTCGCGGAGAGAAAAAAAACTGCTTTCGTTTTTATACGAATACAAATACAAACAGCAATATTTCCAATTACGCACGAGTAAGCATAAATAAACTACTTCCACGCAGTATTGTTTTTCGTATTGGTACTGCGTACATGTGGACATCACTCGTAATGCCACGAGCAAACCTTCCATCTCTAGCGAACTGCAAAAATGCAAAGCGTATGTAGGGACTGACGTTTTAACCCATTGTTATTTCAGCAGATGAAATTCATGATCATGTCTTTATAGTATTTAACCTGCCAGATGTTCTTAAATTTGTGTGTACATCGACGCTGTGTTATACGCATCACGATATCTAACCTCTGTTTCGGTGATTCACCAGACCATGTATAATGAATAAATTAACCATATTTTTATATATTCAGTTATACACTACCGCAGTGGAGCGCTATTGGAAACAGTAGTGTATTGCGGTTAGGGCACCACACGGTTACAGCTTACATTTCCATCAAACCAAAATATTTTACACACGTGTTTACGTGAATAGTCGCTGTTAAAGGACTTGAGATGGAATGATAAAAATCTCTGATAGTATCGATCAATACATATGCTACCAAGAAGTAAAATTTGAAGTTCTTGTATGCATTTTCTACTTTAGGTATTATGTTCTGAACAGTATTTTTTACAAAATAATTAACTGCAAGAAAAATATTTAAAATTAAAATTGGTTGCTTTAATACGTTTTGTGTGCAATGGTTTAAAATATATTGTTTAATTATGTGTTTAATTTATACAATACTGTGAAAGTCAGAAGAACTACGGAAGTTCTTAACTATTTTCACAAATTATAAATACGAAGGCTGTTCCAAGATTTCGTGGACATGCTGACAAGAGTGTGGAACGAGTTTGATTATCGCGTAGATGTCGTTCGGACCGCTCGTGGTGGTCACATTGAACACTTTTGAAGATATGGTAAACAAACTTCACATTTCCACGGCTCATTTGATTGGTCAACCAAGGTTGTAGGTTGATTGGTTTTGATATTATAGACCTTAAAAGTTGGGATATTATTTTACACTCAATCTGTATGTATATATATTCTGTTCGCGGTTTCTTCACACTTTGAATCAAACCTTTGAAAAATCACTCCATGTATGTCATGTTTCCTTATTTCTCAAATTTGTTATGTATCTCAAGCGTTTTATACTTGTGTTAACTTAAAAGTACCTATTTTCGGCTAAATTTTACTTTAACCTATATAATATTTATAAATTATTATGTTTCGTTTGTAATTGATATAAATAAGAACAGAGAGAAAAGGCGTGTTGGTATTACCTAGAAATAAATAAATATTATGCAAAATATTATTATACTGAGTGGACAAGAATGCGGTGTGTTGTCCCTTTGGTGTAATTTTCTAGACTTACTCAAGCTTTCTTTGCATGTGGCGGAGGAATATCCTGGAAGTAGAATTTTAGCATGGCCTCAAAAAAGTTGGACGTAACTTTTAATGAACTATGTACTTAATAACCAGACAAATGAACGCATTTGAATTTTGTGTCAAGTTGCGCAGATGTGGCCAGGAAAAGTTTGAGATGACCAATGAAGCGTACGGTGAAGAAGCAATGGCCAGATCGACCGTTTTCGAGCGATGGAATAATTCTGAGGAAAGCGAAATCAGTGTGCAGGAATAGCTGAGAAGTTGACGCCCAGCGATGTTTCTGAATTGCGAGAACATTGAGAAAGCAGATACATTATTGAAAAAGGACTTCCATCGATCCCTAAATTTTCGGATAAACTGACTGTTGGTTTAGCAAAATATCACGAAATTGTTATGAACCATTAGAATATGTATTGTGTTTGCACAGGGTGGGTGTTATCTTGTATCATACGATTTCTGGGCTTTATAAACTCTTTTTAAGTAAACGTTTAGGAGAAGGAAGTGACTAGGAATTGAAAGCTGTCACATCCACTAGTTTACACGGACTCTCAAGAAATGATCTACAACATGTGTTTGGGAAGGTAGCGAGTTGTGTGAAACGGCGTATAGATTGTAGAGGTCGCTGTTTTGAAAAGGAAACCCACGCCATTTGGAATTAGAATACTGATTTTAGTTCACAGAATTTCGGAACATCCATCGTATGTTAAGTAGATTTCCTCGTGCACCTGGAAGTTGTTTTTCTTTAACGTAGCGTGTTCACAAATCATTACTTTGCAGAGCAAAAGCAAAAGGAAAACTGTAAGAGTATATACCAAACAATGCCGCAAGGATAATATGTATGCCAAAAACTTAGCCAGCTGTTGAATTATAGTTCCTCGGATGGGCAATACCCACACATCCCTCATTAATTCTGTCTTTTAGAGATTTGATTTTAAAAAATATATATTACTTCACTAGACGAAAAACTTTATAGAGATTTTTAAATTCTGATTTTGTATTAATCATTTGATTTTTATTTTATGTAATAACAGAAAAGATTATTGTTCATACGATTTCACGTATTAGTTGTCACTTTTTATATTGCAATGTGTCATATGTATACGTTATATATAATGTATAAAAATAACTACACTTTTGAGACACAATGTACAGTAGAAAGCGAAGTGCTGATATGATCCCTTCGCTAACCGACTATGTGGGGCAGTATGCTTATATACTTGTGCTAATACTTTTTAATTTGACATTTATAGTTCAGCCCTCTTGCTGATTGTGTGATATACGTTGTTACAATATATGGTTGTAAAATAGGGATATATTTTTCTTTTAAGTTTGTCATCATAATTTCCTTTTTTTAATGCATTAAAGCATCGGCACTGATGGTAACTTTGCCTAGTCATATAACCTTGTGCTCGCCTGTTTGGAAATAATTTCTGACAGTATGCCTACACGCTTTTTTTGCTGTGGAATAAAAATAGAAGAAATACTTCTTAACTCTTTTATACATTTTATGTTACTGATTCGTAGTATTCAGTTTTTCAACCATGATGTTCGATGTGTATACTTTAAAATTTTTGTAAACAATTTGGAATTTGCGAGAAACTGAAGTATTGGATTTTTTTTAACTGTGGTTCTTGTAGGTTTAATACCCCTTGATCATTACACGAAAATGAGAATTTGAGGTGCTTGCAGCAAGCGGTCAGGCATGGAACATGTTACAAGTGTAGGTTGAAGTGGTGTGATGATTTTTGTTACGTTTACTGTATCTTAGACTAGAAAAATTCCGTACTCTAAGAAATCGTACAGCTAATCTCTAACAGTCGTACAGTAATCGTGGCATTCGCATGTGCGTCATGTGATTGCTTCTGTGTGTAGAATATTCGCCTTGTATTTCCTAGACGAAGCCCGTATTTCGCATGTGTAAATTAGCGTAGGCCTCCTTGAAATTCTAGGATACACTAGTTTGGGGCTGATGTGTTTTGAAATGATGTTCCTTCCTACACCCTGTTCAAAAATATTGATTTGTTTTTAAATAGTTGCTGAGCTGTCTTTTTGACATGCTTGCTCTCCATTTTGCGGTTCACGGGTAATACATTTTTTTTTTGTTGGCATTTGGCCTGCCAATTTGAAAATTGGTAACATATTATAAAATTTAGTCGCAACATTGTCATCAAGCTGCAAGTTTTAGGTCAGGTCAAACATCAACTGCGGTCGATGAAAATGTATACAGTTAGATGTTTAAAAAATATTAAAATTGAGAATAATCTGAGCTCTACGAAATGAAAGAATATCTCCGAGAGAATGGTCACAGAATGATCACAGAACATTTCAGTTTTCATTGCTCAACTCGCGGAAATGTTAAATGACTTTCATAATTGATCCAGCAGTATCATGTCCTCCAACCTGTTGAAGAATAAACATCTTCGTCCTCCACGTTATATACACCATAGGCTATTTTAATTCTAAAATAAATTTGATTGAAAATGGACTTATATCGTTACACCAATATTAAAAATTAATTCAGTATTTTTTTTATTAAAGTTTATTTTTTAAAAAAATTTAAAAATTGTAAGTGTAACTTTGATTTGTTGTACGGCACTACAAATTGAACTCAATTGCAAACCCGTTTAGTTTGATAATTTATCTATCACAGCCAGTAAGCCTGACAGGTCTTAAAATCTCAGTATCCCTAAGATAGTATTAGAAAAGACAAAAGAAAGAATACCGATTCGCGAGGAAAATAAACTAACTTTAATAGGGCTGTAAAAGATAATCTAGCATGAAAGTCTTCTCCCCGAGTTAAACTTTATTCGTTCGGGGAAATGTGTGAGTGGGTAGCAAATCTACTCTATAGATAGGCTGGCAGCTTAAACTAATTTAAAATAAAGCCGTGCAAACCCGTACGTCACAAATTATAGGGACACTTTGCCGCAGATACAAGAGGGGGGTATCAGAAATGGAAGCCAAGCTACCTGCCGTTGAGAGGGAGGTTAGGAAAATTTTCCACTTTTAATTCGNCAAAAACTTAGCCAGCTGTTGAATTATAGTTCCTCGGATGGGCAATACCCACACATCTCTCATTAATTCTGTCTTTTAGCGATTTGATTTTAAAATATATATATTACTTCACTAGACGAAAAACTTTATGGAGATTTTTAAAGTCTGATTTTATATTAATCATTTGATTTTTATTTTATGTAATAACAGAAAAGATTATTGTTCATGCGATTTCACGTATTTAGTTGTCACTTTTGATATCGCAATGTGTTACATTTATACGTTATATATAATGTATAAAAATAACTACACTTTTGAGACACAATGTACAGTAGAAAGCGAAGTGCTGATATGATCCCTTCGCTAACCGACTATGTGGGGCAGTATGCTTATATACTTGTGCTAATACTTTTTAATTTGAGATTTGTAGTTGAGCTCTCTTGGTGATTGTGTGATATACGTTGTTACAATATATGTTTGTAAAATACGGATATATTTTTCTTTTTAGTTTGTCGTCATAATTTCCTTTTTTTTTTCTTTTTTTTTTTTTTAATGCATTGAAGCATCGGCACTGGTGGTAGTAACTTTGCCTAGTCATATAACCTTGTGCTCGCCTGTTTGGAAATAATTTCGGACAGTATGCCTACACGCTTTTTTTTTACGGTGGAATAAAAATAGAAGAAATACTTCTTAACTCTTTTATACATTTTATGTTACTGATTCGTTGTATTCAGTTTTTCAACCATGATGTTCGATGTGTATACTTTAAAATTTTTGTAAACAATTTGGAATTTGCGAGAAACTGAAGTATTGGATTTTTTTTAACTGTGGTTCTTGTAGGTTTAATACCCCTTGATCATTACACGAAAATGAGAATTGTAGGTGCTTGCAGCAAGCGGTCAGGCATGGAACATGTCACAAGTGTAGGTTGAAGTGGTGTGATGATTTTTGTTACGTTTATTGTAGCTTAGACTAGAAAAATTCCGTACTCTAAGAAATCGTACAGCTAATTTCTAACAGTCGTAAAGTAATTGTGGCATTCGCATGTGCGTCATATGATTGCTTCTGTGTGTAAAATATTCGCCTGGTATGCCTAGACGAAGCCCGTATTTCGCATGTGTAAATTAGCGTAGGCCGCCTTGAAATTCTAGGAGACACTAGTTTGGGGATGATGTGTTTTGAAATGATGTTCCTTCCTACACCCTGTTCAAAAATATTGATTTGTTTTTAAATGGTTGCTGAGCTGTCTTTTTGACATGCTTGCTCTCCATTTTGCGGTTCACGGGTAATACATATTTTTTTGTTGGCATTTGGCCTGCCAATTTGAAAATTGGTAACATATTATAAAATTTAGTCGCAATATTGTCATCAAGCTGCAAGTTTTAGGTCAGGTCAAACATCAACTGCGGTCGATGAAAATGTATAGAGTTAGATGTTTAAAAAATATTAAAATTGAGAATAATCTGAGCTCTACGAAATGAAAGAATATCTCCGAGAGAATGGTCACAGTATGGTCACAGAACATTTCAGTTTTCATTGCTCAACTCGCGGGAATGTTTAATGACTTTCATAACTGATCCAGCAGTATCATGTCCTCCAACCTGTTGAAGAATAAACATCTTCGTCCTCCACGTTATATACACCACAGGCTATTTTAATTCTAAAATAAATTTGATTGAAAAAGGACTTATATCGTTACACCAATATTAAAAATTAATTCAGTATTTTTTTATTAAAATTTATTTAAAAAAAAAATTTAAAAATTGTAAGTGTAACTTTGATTTGTCGTACGGCACTACAAATTGAACTCAATTGCAAGCCCGTTTAGTTTGATAAGTTATCTATCACAGCCAGTAAGCCTGACAGGTCTTAAAATCTCAGTATCCCTAAGATAGTATTCGGAAAGGCAAAAGAAAGAATACCGATTCGCGAGGAAAATAAACTAACTTTAATAGGGCTGTAAAAGATAATCTAGCATGAAAGTCTTCTCCCCGAATTAAACTTTATTCGTTCGGGAAAATGTGTGAGTGGGTAGCAAATCTACTCTGTAGATAGGCTGGCAGCTAAAGCTAATTTAAAATAAAGCCGTGCATACCCGTACGTCACAAATTATAGGGACACTTTGCCGCAGATACAATAGGGGGGTATCAGAAATGGAAGCCAAGCTACCTGCCGTTGAGAGGGAGGTTAGGAAAATTTTCCACTTTTAATTCGTACGAATACAGTCCTATTTGTATGGAGATTTTCTTCGAGAGCTCATGTGTATTTCCCTATATTAATTTCGCTCTTTCCTCTTTCGCTCTTTTTTCACCTCCTGAACTCTTCAGTGTAGGTAAGATCGACAAGTCTATCTCTCTATGGTCTATTCACGGTTACTTCCAACTTTTCTGAAGCCCTGTTGAAATTCTTACTAGGCGTAACCAACTAACCTATTTTCTCAATTTTTTTTATTCATATTAGTTATAAATGGAATATTATAATTTGTAAATAATATACAAGTAAACGTACAATTTAACAAAAAAAAAAAAGGCACTTTTTGTTGACACAAGTATAAAACGCTTATAATACATGGCATATTTAGGGAACAACCAAGCATATCATATATAGGGTGATTTTTCTAAGGTTTGATTTTAAAAGTATGAAGTAACCGTGAATGGACTACAGTAGAATTGCTGGCTGGCTCCATTTAGTAAAAGATTCGCCCTATTCGTGTTGATGCTGCCCTAGCCAAGAAATCGCACGGGTTTTAATTTTCAGTATGTAAGAACGTTACGAATTACTTAATACTTCAATTGAGGATCTAAAGAAAAATTTATATCATCGTCCTCGCGAATACGTTAACGCTGAAAGAGTTTATGCTGCTGATAATAAAGAGAGGTTTTAGATATTCCATTTATTTGCTAAATTAAGAATTCACTGTTTTTCATTTCATTACGTGATGTTACATTTCATTACGTGATGTTACATTTCATCACGTGATGTTAAATTTCATCTTTGAAAATATTATCACTATATTTCCCATGCACGTAGATCTATCTCAACGTTTGTCAAATGTTTAACTGAGAAGGTAGTTGCAAAACGTTGTACTGGCGTTCCCCTGAAATTTGTTTGGGTTAATCACTCACGAAACGACCACACTTAGTCCGTTTTGTTGGATCTGAACTCAACACTTTCGAACGCGACACTGGTTTACTAAGACTTGGTCAAGCACTCTGGGTTTATAGGTTTGACTTTAACTACCGTCCAGCTTAAACGGTGGGAAAACTCGTAGAGGGAAAACGGGGTAGACTGCCCACACGAGCCATGCAGTAATCGCTCTCCGTGCCACAACACTGGACTGCTTTTCTCTCAACAGCAATATTAAAAACAGCCTGGATGGGATTTGAGGTTATAATGCTGTTGATGTGAACACTTGCTTTGAAATGTTTGCACGCTTCATGTAACCTGGTTTTAATGCAGCTATATAATATTCAAGATGGCCAANAACACTTGCTTTGAAATGTTTGCACGCTTCATGTAACCTGGTTTTAATGCAGCTATATAATATTCAAGATGGCCAAAGTATTTCGTTCATTTAAAAGAGCGTGGCTGTTGAAAAGTAAATATGTAAACAAACACGTTCATCACTGTCGATCATGTCTTTGACACTTGTGCTAGTCATGTGTGAGTCAATATTGCGGACATGCGCAGAAGATGAAAATCTGTCTACGTTGTATTTAGTGTATGGGTAAACCTTGAGGCTAAGCGCTTAGATGTTTGAGAAGAAACCAAGTCCGCATATTTATAAATGTACAGAGATCATAAGTTCACGGAGAAGTGAGCACATTTCAAATCAACCTTTTAAATCTGTACCCATCAAATGAATATATGCTACCATAAAGGGGCCATGGTGGTGTAGTGGTTAGACTAGTCGCTCCCACCTAGGGGAACCGGGTCCGATTCCCGGCGGGGTCACCCCCGCATTTTTGCATGTGAGAATCGTGCTGGACGATGCCGTTGGCCGACAGGGTTTCTCGGGGAATTCCCGTTTCCCCGCCCTTTCATTCCGGCGCTGCTCCACACTCATCGCTTCATCCTCGTCGGCTCTTAAGACCTCGATGTTATAGCCACCTAAATATCTCCACATACACACTCTCGCCATTTAATTTGCAACAAATAAAGTAAAATAGTTGTAAGACTTGACGTTTTATGCGAGTAAAAAGTTTGAATTTATAGCAATTAATGTTTTTTTTANAAAGTAAAATAGTTGTAAGACTTGACGTTTTATGCGAGTAAAAAGTTTGAATTTATAGCAATTAATGTTTTTTTTTATGTATCTTAGAGAAAGAATTAAAATTTCAATATAACATTTAGGCTCCTGACATCTTCCTGTTAACTGNTTTTTTTTATGTATCTTAGAGAAAGAATTAAAATTTCAATATAACATTTAGGCTCCTGACATCTTCCTGTTAACTGTCGCATGGATAAAGTGATCAGGCCTTTGGCAAAGTAAATTTTTAATATGTCGGAATGAAACAAAACGAGAAGTGTAGGTCTTAAGCAGATCATTCAAATTTGCTCGTATAACTGTGAACAGCTTATACGAGCATTTACAGAGAATTAAATACAACACGTAAACTACGCCGATATTCCAAGAGACAATTTTAACAAAAATTTTAAAATTTTATTTAAAACCAAACCGAAAAATAATTGTAATAACGTAGTCATCGAAGTAAGTCCAAAAATATGGAAAAAAGTTGAAGAAAGACCAAAAATTTACTGCGACTGGAAAGTACACAACGTTAGGGAATTTCTGTCGCCCATGAGATGCACAAAATGTCATAGATACGGACATACAATGAAGTGGTACAGGGAGCAAAATGATACATGTGGTAAATGTGCACAGATAGGACACAACGAATACAATTGCAAAAATACAGAAGCGAAATGCATAAACTGTGTCAGGGGTAAAAGACCAGACCAAATTATTAGCCACAAAGTCACATATATAAATTGTTCGTGTTTAAAAAATGCACGTGATAAGCTTAAAAAAGAAACCAATTATGATGAGTAGCAATTAAGAAATAATCAACTAGTTGTTTGATTATAAGGATAAATGAATATTTTAGAGATTAGTTTGGTTTAGGGATTTAGGGTTTTAATATGGGGGGACAAGTCAAGTAGCTGATGGCCCTGACAGGCGTGGCCAGGGGGGCGCCTAGTTTACTGGGTAAGGGCCCCGGTAGCGCCACGCATGCTGGCAAGGCTGTCAGGGAACAGTGAAAAAAACTTGTTTCTCTTTTGTTTATATTATCTGGTCTATTGTATCTGGTACTCCACATGGTGGAGTTTATATTTTAAACTGTGTTTTAATTACTGATATTATGTTTTTGCTGTTTGTAATTGTAATTGTAATCACAGGAGGAGCAAGGTCTGGGTGACAGCCTCCCCGTGGCTCCCCGCGTCAACTGGCTTAGCCAGGCTAATAGTCACCGCTCCTCCTGTCTGGGGATTCCCAAGCGTTTAAACTTTACTTTTATTGTACGATTTTAATAGTTTTATCGGCTTTAAAGACTTTACAAGTCTTTTAACGTGTTGTTACGTGAAAAATTTTATATTATTTTTACGATTTTAAAAATTTTATTGGCTTCACAGCTTTTATAAGTTTTTACGGGAGTAATCTTATTTGAATTTTAAATCTCAGTTTAAGCGTTTCCTTGGCAGTGTGATGTTAAGTATTAAATAATAACAAGAAAACAATATATAATCAAGCTCTAGATACATTGAATTTTAAAATATCAGATAGTTGAAAAATAGGAGACCCGGGAAGGCCTTATTGGCTAAGAGGGTTAGAGTGTATTCACTTCTTTATGAATAGCTTATACGAGCATTTACAGAGAATTAAATACAACACAAAAAAAGAAGCAAAACAATCTCGATTTGTAACCATTTAATTGCATTTTGGTTCAAGACTTAGAATTCTTGCTGTTGTCTGTGCGCTTCGGAAGTTTGTGTCCCAGGGGCCCGATTAAATATACGCTTCTGGGAGGCGCAACGCAAATTTTGAACCAGCGACGCACCATAGCGTAATTAAATTTGAACAGAGAAGAAGCAAGTGGTCACGTGACCGACACAAAGTGCAGAGAAATCTGCGCGCGGACAGATACCTCGGCGCAAGTTGGATTGTGCTAGCTGCGCATGCGCAGTCGATACGTAGTCTTACACAACCTGGCCGCCTTTATATTGGCAGCTGTACTTCGGCAGATTAAGTATTTTGGCTACTATTAAAAAAATGTGTGTCTACAAGATTTAACTAATCTTAAGAGACAGGATTTAATTAAAATTTCGTTTCTCTTAGGGGGATTTGTTAAGGAACACAAATGCATCTTGTTTCACTAATTGTTGAAAGAGGTGATGTGACGATTGGTGACCGACAAAAGATTTATACGGGACGTAACTCGAATATCGCTGTTAGTCTGCGAATATAACATGAACTAAAAACACCGCACCTAAACCTATTCATTCAACTTAAGTACTGCACCGATTTCTTTACACTGCTAAAAACATGGGCTATATGGAAATTTGTAATCAACGAGGAAAACATTGACATGAAATATAAAACCCTATTCTCTAAATCAAATTTAATAAAAAGTTAAAATGACATCTCGATCACACTTTGGACACATGACAACTAACCGTAATTACGCGTATAATTTACTATGCCACGTATCTTCTTTGCTAGCAGAAATATAGGTAAAAAAATTGTTTTTCCTAATAGTGCATACACTTAATATGTTGCATTACTAAAATCTAAATTTGTCTGCTGAAAATATGTAGTTGCCCACTTACTAATTACCGTTTCAATAATTAGTGGTGAAACAGACACCTGCCCGTGCCCAAGGGCACAGTTTAAACAACACAACGTCAAGAAATGATGCCCGAATGACAATGTTACGAAATATCTTATTTGTTCCTAATAACGATAAATATGGGGGGGGGGGGGAGTTGCCAGGCAAGGAAGACTTGCAACTGCTTGCGTCTGGCGTATTATTTCCAGCTGTGTTTGCTGGCGAATTCGCAGAACAGTTTTCCGTTGCTCTGTACTGCGTCGGTGCAAATCGATACCTCAGTACAACAGCGTCGCAACTCAAAAAAATCTGATATTGTAATTAATTTCCTTACAATATGCAGTGCAGAAATCTCTGTTAGACGTGTAAGTTGTACAACTTAAATATGAACTGTTATACTTTTATACTTTTGCGTGGGGTGATGTAACATGACACGGCACCGGAGCAAGGCATTTTGTTTTTACAAAACTGTTCCTCCTGAAAATCACATATGTTGTGTTGTAACACTATTGTACTGAGGTATCGAAATGTAGTTTGTCATATTTAATCGGCCACGGGACCGCAATTATCTTTCACATGCGTATCTAGCGTGGGTTCAATCACATCGTAGTTTAATGCATGTAGCGAAGATTTTCTTCGTATTATTTTATTCATTTCTTGGTTTTTCTGAGTTTTACCTCGCCGGTTGGTTCCCCGACCAATCACCTGATGACTCCCTCAACTCGAAGATGTTTTTAACTATAGAATAACGGCGGGGATAATCGATTTTTCCTCTTCTACACGCGTCCATCTCCAGTAAAGCTGTCATTCATCTGGTCAAGAATAGTGAAAGAGTTTAGCTCTGAATTTTCAACAGACCCATCCTTTAACATGAATAAAAAACTTTGGTTAACATTCAATATATTCCAATTGGATTAAAACTAGGATAGACAAAGTGTACAAACATTTCAAAACAGCTGCNTTGGTTAACATTCAATATATTCCAATTGGATTAAAACTAGGATAGACAAAGTGTACAAACATTTCAAAACAGCTGCTTGCATAAACAGTGTTCCAACCTCAAATGATATGTAGATTGTTTTAGATAACGCTATTGGCAGAAAAGCAGTCAAATGTTGGAACATAGTGAGTGGATCCTGTGCTGCTGGAATAAGAACTCTACCAAATATTACTTTTTACGGTTTTAACTGGCTAGTCAATAAATAACAATGCTGTTTTGAACTCGTGGTACAGCTGCGAACACACTTTGTCACCATGCGGAGTAAACTGTAACTAAAAAAGGAGGGGACATGCCGGGCTAATGTCGGGCATAATGGCGTTTCTCTATAGTATTTTTTGTCACAGTTACGTCTTTTTGTGACCTTTTCACACAAAGTGTGCGGATGAAAACACAAAAAATACAATAATAATACAAGATAATAACCGCTGTACACTTCTAAAACAATCGTGAAATGTTTTTAGTTTGAACAAACCCGAACTGAGTACTTTGGTTAACAGTGAAAATAAAAATTGAATACATATTCTTGCAGGATTGTTGTATTTGCCTTTCTCCTGGTATTGCTATAACCAAAAATTATTTTTCTCGCCTTGAGAAAAAAATTATTAACAATGTGGGTCTCTGTCTGTACAATTATGGTTAGCGCTGGAAATTATTTTGACGTGATTTGTTTGTACGTTTTAAATAATGTTGCAACCGTAGAAAAATAAGGTACTTGTAAATATTTGTATGTACTATATCTTGCCAGAAATAAGGATAAGAAGAAAACTAAGAAAACGGACGGCTCATATCAGTTTTGCTGTGTGTCGTACCTCTGATTTTTTCTTATATATAATTACTTTATGTCTGTTCGTTAAACTCTGACCAGGAAATAATCTGTTATTGATTGTGTTCATTGTGGCTGTTCATCATATTTCGTCTACTTGCTTACCTTTAGCTCGTTTGCTAATGTTATATTGACTGTTACGTTGTTCTATTGTTCCTAGTTTTTTGTCTTTCATTTTCTGGAATTTCTTTGGTATTCTGTATATTTTTTTGTTGTTTTTTTTTTGTGAGCTTTTTTCGGTAGTATATATAGTCCATTTAAATCATTGCATTAATCTTGCATTACTATTGCCATTAAACTTTAAAGGCAGCATGAGGTTCGTAATGCAGGTAAACTGCATGAAATTACACCCAACGCATGCTGTTGACTATTCTTAAATGCGTCCATATTCTCGGGGCGTTTCTGGAAAGGCTCAATAAGATGAGAAAATTATTTAAAACATTGCGCAATTTGCGAGCATGCTTGTTTTTTTCCTTTATACCGAAATGTTATGTGAATATATCGACCTGTTTTCTTTGTTAAGAGAATTCACATAAATTAAAAGCTCTTGTTTTACATTGTTGGCATAATTGATACGTATCATAAAGTCATAAGAAACTCTTTTCAAACGTGCAGTCTAGAAATATTTTAACACAGTTAATTTAATGTTGTAATTACAAGCCCACAACCAAAAACTCTTAACTTGGAAAAAGTTTGTCGTTTATATAAGCCTAATGTTTATTTAAGGTCTTAATTTTTTTTTTATTATGAACACTTATAAATAGTGTTTTTTAAGCAAAATCAACAAGCATGCTGTGAAGCCGTCGGCAATAGGTAAATTTATTATTTAATTGATTATATATTGTACTACACTGGCGACAACCGTAAGGACGCGATTTTAATTCCCTCCCACTTCCTGCGAAAATAGAAGTATTAAACAGGGACATTGGACGTTTATTACAATGTAAACCATCGTAATTTAATTAATCGGCCGGCTTCGTGTTCATTGGTGACGTTAGCAACACTGCTAAGATGCTTGTCAAGGCCACGGAGGCTTCTACAGGTATCGGGTCTCTTGCGCCTATCTCGGACATTAGTGAACAGGGCTTCCGCTAGAGTAGGATTTTTCTAACCTACCTTAAAGCTGAGAGGAGAGTCGGAGGTCCAGGGTAGGGATAGGACCTGAGTGCGTCTCAGGGCTGAGCCCCATACGCCTAGACATCCAGGGGAGGTTCTACCTACAAGGGCACATGCTCGCGGCTTTACTGGGATTGGGCAAGCATGGCCGCGATTGGAGCCATGTTTACCTCCCATGCTAACGTAACCTGAAGTACAAAGGGAAGAGGAAAAACCGACGTAGACACCGTAAAAACCCCTCGACAGAAAAGAATTGCAAGATTGCACGCAATTTATAAAGTAGAAAAATATATCTACTAGAACACGGGGTGGGATAGGGTAATCTTTATTTGAAAGGATGTTCGAAACACAAGAAGAGAAAGATTGGTCTGGTGGGCGGTCTTTCTTTCGTTGGCCACGCTGGATTTTGTTTTGTAAGCAGGGCTGAGGAAGGTATCAGCCCCNTTGGTTAACATTCAATATATTCCAATTGGATTAAAACTAGGATAGACAAAGTGTACAAACATTTCAAAACAGCTGATTACATAAACAGTGTTCCAACCTCAAATCATATGTAGATTGTTTTAGATAACGCTATTGGCAGAAAAGCAGTCAAATGTTGGAACATAGTGAGTGGATCCTGTGCTGCTGGAATAAGAACTCTACCAAATATTACTTTTTACGGTTTTAACTGGCTAGTCAATAAATAACAATGCTGTTTTGAACTCGTGGTACAGCTGCGAACACACTTTGTCACCATGCGGAGTAAACTGTAACTAAAAAAGGAGGGGACATGCCGGGCTAATGTCGGGCATAATGGCGTTTCTCTATAGTATTTTTTGTCACAGTTACGTCTTTTTGTGACCTTTTCACACAAAGTGTGCGGATGAAAACACAAAAAATACAATAATAATACAAGATAATAACCGCTGTACACTTCTAAAACAATCGTGAAATGTTTTTAGTTTGAACAAACCCGAACTGAGTACTTTGGTTAACAGTGAAAATAAAAATTGAATATATTTTCTTACAGGATTGTTATATTTGCCTTTCTCCTGGTATTCCTATAACCAAATATTATTTTTCTCGCCCCGAGAAAAAAATTATTAACAATGTGGGTCACTGTCTGTACAATTATGGTTAGCGCTGGAAATTATTTTGACGTGATTTGTTTGTACGTTTTAATTAATGTTACGACCGTAGAAATATAAGGTGCTTGAAAATATTTGTATGTACTATATCTTGCCAGAAATAAGGATAAGAAGAAAACTAAGAAAACGGACGGCTCATATCAGTTTTGCTGTGTGTCGTACCTCTGATTTTTCTTATATTTAATTACTTTATGTATGTTCGTTAAACTCTGACCAGGAAATAATCGTTTATATTTTCCTGATTTGTTTTCATTGTAGCTGTTCATCATATTTCGTCTACTTGCTTACCTTTAGCTCGTTTGCTAATGTTATATTGACTGTTACGTTGTTCTATTGTTCCTAGCTTTTTGTCTTTCATTTTCTGGAATTTATTTGGTATTCTGTATTTTTTTTGGTTTTTTTTTTTCATGAGATTTTTTCGGTAGTATATATAGTCCATTTAAATTATTGCATTAATCTTATATTACAATTGCCATTAAACTTTAAAGGTAGCATGAGGTTCGTAATGCAGGTAAACTGCACGAAATTACGCCCAACGTACGCTGTTGACTATTCTTAAATGCGTTCATATTCTCGGGGTGTTTCTGGAAAGGCTCAATAAGATGAGAAAATTATTTACAACATTGCGTAATTTGCGAAAACACTTATTTTTTCCCTTTATACCGAAATGTTATGGGAATATATCGACCTGTTTTCTTTGTTAAGAGAAGTCATATATATTAAACGCTCTTGTTTCACATTGCTGGCATAATTGCTACGTATCATAAAGTCATAAGAAACTCTTTTCAAACGTGCAGTCTAGTAATATTTTAACACAGTTAATTTAATGTTGTAATTACAAGCCCACAACCAAAAACTATTAACTTTGAAAAAGTTTGTCGTTTATATAGGCCTAATGTTTATTTAAGGTCTTAATTTTTTTTTTATTATGAAAACTTATAAATAGTGTCTTTAAAGCAAAAGCAACAAGCATTCTGTGAAGCCGTCGGCAATAGGTAAATGTATTATTTAATAGATTATATATTGTACTACACTGGCGACAACCGTAAGGACCCGATTATAATTCCCTCCCACTTCCTGCGAAAATAGAAGTATTAAACAGGGACATTGGACGTTTATTACAATGCAAACCATCGTAATTTAATTAATCGGCCGGCTTCGTGTTCATTGGTGACGTTAGCAACACTGCTAAGATGCTTGTCAAGGCTACGGAGGCTTCTACAGGTATCGGGTCTCTTGCGCTTATCTCGGACATTAGTGAACAGGGCTTCCGCTAGAGTAGGATTTTTCTAACCTACCTTAAAGCTGAGAGGAGAGTCGGAGGTCCAGGGTAGGGACAGGACCTGAGTGCGTCTCAGGGCTGAGCCCCATACGCCTAGACATGCAGGGGAGGTTCTACCTACAAGGGCACATGCTCGCGGCTTTACTGGGATTGGGCAAGCATGGCCGCGATTGGAGCCATGTTTACCTCCCATGCTAACGTAACCTGAAGTACAAAGGGAGGAGGAAAAACCGACGTAGACGCCGTAAAAACCCCTCGACAGAAAAGAATTGCAAGATTGCACGCAATTTATAAAGTAGAAAAATATATCTACTAGAACACGGGGTGGGATAGGGTAATCTTTATTTGAAAGGATGTTCGAAACACAAGAAGAGAAAGATTGATCTGGTGGGCGGTCTTTCTTTCGTTGGCCACGCTGGATTTTGTTTTGTAAGCAGGGCTGAGGAAGGTATCAGCCCCCTGCTGGAGGGGGAGTGCGCGATTGAGCTCGCTCCCCTCCCGCGTCTCAACCGACACCTACTGTGGTAGGAGGCAGCTATGTTAACTGGTGGTTCGGCCTACACTAACCCCAGAATTGCGTGGAAGTTAACTGCATCCACCGGCTCTGTTCTGTAAAACTGAACCTTTAACAAAGGAAACGAAATTCATTTAATGAATTATTATTATAAGGGATGTTTTTCGTGGTCGAACAACATTAATTTGTCACAAGAACGTGACGAAAAATGCAGATTTCTGTATTGGGTATCCATATTTTGAATCTTGGAAAATAAGATGCAATTTTAAAGTTGATGGTTACTGTGAGTAATATATAACGTAAATTAATGTAATACATAGGTGACTTAATAGAGTGTGAATTACAAATCTAGCGGTGAAACTCATCAGAAGAAACGTTCGTTTGCAGGAGTCAACGTGTAATTTAGCCAGCGCTGGTGTGTCTGAGCAGAACTTCTTCGTCGCCATGTCAAGAAAATAAATTAACAGAGCCGAAAAAAAAAAAATTCTCGCGACATCTTTTTCCCTGTTTACCCTCACTTCTAGAAGCTTACTTTCGAGTAGAAGACGGACATTATCCGCTTCTTAATCGCGCAGAAGCTAGCGGCCCTTTCTCCCTGCAGGGGAGCGAGTTAGGGGGAGAAATATTTCCTCGCGTGAAATATTGTAGCGGAGCTGGCACGGTGGAATAATATAAAGTCCGGGTCGGGGCGACTGTGAAGCGCACAGTTTTAAAATTGTCCGTCTGTAATTACTGACGCATTTCGCTCTGAATTGGTTCATTAAAAACTGCGCCTTTGAAGACTCCCCTTCCCCCTCCCCTCGCCAATCATCCCTTTCAGCGATTTTGCTTTTACATTTATCCGCGGAGCTGCCTCTTTCTCCCCCTTCCTCCTCCGCACCCTCATGGCGGTTCCGTCTCTCGCTCCTCCCAAGATGTAGTTTCTTAATCGATCTATAAAGTTTTATGAAATCTGTAAATTTTGCCTCAGGGTGCCCCTCGCCCCATTTTCCCCGTGCTCGTGCCCTAGCGAAAAGGGAAAATCCCGCCTGCAGAGAGATTTATTTGGGGCTCTGGAAACTGAACAATGCCCGGTGACGACGCAGTTTTTATCAAACACGGGCAGCAGGACAGGAAGAAACAAAGGAGCGACTCAGAAGTAGACTAAAGAGTTCTATGTATTGGTTTGGTTTGGTTTGCGGAGGGGGAGAGAAGGAAAGAGATGAGGTTTCTGCATTTATCGTTTGTCGGGAACCGGTTTCTCCCCGGAACACATTCATCCGAGCGGAACACCTCCCAATCATCTTTGGGTTTTTTTTTCCACGAATCTTCGTAATCAAACTTCATGACCGGAGTTTAAAAATGAGATTTTGACGTCGCAAAGAGGACTGACTACTTAACAGAATTGTTCAAGTTTGTACTGTTTCAGATATAAAGATTAAATGTAAAAAAATACCCCAACTTAGAAGGTCTATAATATCAAAACCAAACAACCTACAGCCTTAATTGACCAATCAAATGAACCGTGGAACCTTGAAATTTGTTTACCATACATTCATAAATGTTCAATGTGACCACCATGAGCGGCCCTAACGACATCTACGCCATAATCAAACTCGTTCCACACTCTTGCCAGCATGTCCGGTGTTACGGTTTGGATGGCGTCCGTAATTCTCGTTTGAGGTCGTCAATGTTAGCCGGCAATGGTGGACGAAACACTTTATCCTTTATGTACCCCCATAGAAAAAATCACACGGGGTAAGATGCGGGTTTCTTGGGTGCCAGTGATGAAGAGCCTGGTCACCAGCTGCTCCTCGACCAATCGAGCGTTGCTGCAACGTCTCGTTCAGGTATCCGCGAACAGCTAGGTGCCAATGGGGTGGCGCACCATAACGGAAACATCAGACCATCCCCTTCACATTGACGTGTCGAATGCGAGTTCGCTACCCCCTGACCACCTCAAAACAAAAGCGTTACGAACGCCATCCAAACCGTAACACCGGACATGCTGACAAAAGGGTGGAACGAGTTTGATTATCGCGTAGATGTCATTAGGGCCTCTCATGATGGTCACATCAAACATTTATGATTGTATAGTAAACAAACATCACGGTTACACGGTTCATTTGATTGGTCAATTAAGGTTGTAGGTTGTTTGGCTTTGATGTTATAGACCTTTAAAGTTGGGGGTATTCTTTTATACTCATCCTGTAATTTATTCCCGGTTTCTTCACACATTCAAAAATCTTTGACAAATCACCTTATGTATTACGTGTTTGGTTGTTTCCTAAATGTCACATGTATCACAAGCGTATTATACTTGAGTTAACATAACATAACATAGATGTAACTTATTTTTGGTTAAACAGAACTTTACTTATAATCTATCTATAAATTACAGTATTTCCTTTACAGTTAATATGACGGTGAGAAAATATGTGTTTTGGAAATGCGTGGTAATAAATTGGTTCTTCTGCAAAATGTTATTACACTGAGAACGCGCGAATGCGGTGCGTTGCCACTTTGGCGTAATTTTCTTGACTCGGGTAAGCTTTTTTTGCATGAGGCGTATGCATATCCTGGAAGTAGAACTTTAGCAGGGCTTCGGAAAAGATGGAAGGAACCGTGACTGGACTGTAGCAGTAGTTTCCAATGTGGGCCTGAAATTATTAAATAATGAGGGGAAACTTCGGTTGCTGTTTTATAGACGTGAAACGAATGGCGTGAGAAAAATAAGTCGGGTTTCTAAATAACTTTTCAGACGCTTCCTGTGCCTTGGTTTTTTAATATTAAATCTTCAAATTAGGCCATGGAGGAANAAACATCAGACCATCCCCTTCACATTGACGTGTCGAATGCGAGTTCGCTACCCCCTGACCACCTCAAAACAAAAGAGTTACGAACGCCATCCAAACCGTAACACCGGACATGCTGACAAAAGGGTGGAACGAGTTTGATTATCGCGTAGATGTCATTAGGGCCTCTCATGATGGTCACATCAAACATTTATGATTGTATAGCAAACAAACATCACGGTTACACGGTTCATTTGATTGGTCAATTAAGGTTGTAGGTTGTTTGGCTTTGATGTTATAGACCTTTAAAGTTGGGGGTATTCTTTTATACTCATCCTGTAATTTATTCGCGGTTTCTTCACACATTCAAAAATCTTTGACAAATCGCCTTATGTATTACGTGTTTGGTTGTTTCCTAAATATCACATGTATCACAAGCGTATTATACTTGAGTTAACATAACATAACATAGATGTAACTTATTTTTGGTTAAACAGAACTTTACTTATAATCTATCTATAAATTACAGTATTTCCTTTACAGTTAATATGACGGTGAGAAAATATGTGTTTTGGAAATGCGTAGTAATAAATTGGTTCTTCTGCAAAATGTTATTACACTGAGAACGCGCGAATGCGGTGCGTTGCCACTTTGGCGTAATTTTCTTGACTCGGGTAAGCTTTGCTTGCATGAGGCGTATGCATATCCTGGAAGTAGAACTTTTAGCAGGGCTTCGGAAAAGATGGAAGGAACCGTGACTGGACTGTAGCAGTAGTTTCCAATGTGGGCCTGAAATTATTAAATAATGAGGGGAAACTTTGGTTGCTGTTTTATAGACGTGAAACGAATCGCGTGAGAAAAATAAGTCGGATTTCTAAATAACTTTTCAGACGCTTCCTGTGCCTTGGTTTTTTAATATTAAATCTTCAAATTAGGCCATGGAGGAANTTTCTAAATAACTTTTCAGACGCTTCCTGTGCCTTGGTTTTTTAATATTAAATCTTCAAATTAGGCCATGGAGGAATATACGTAAAGCCAAGTTGGCGGGGATACCTCTTTATTAAAGCGCTGCGCAATCGCGAACCTGATATCAGGCCGACCCCGGTTAAATGGATTTCCGGTTGGGGGGGGGGTTGCTTTCCCTACAGTTTTCTCTCTTTGTTCCTTTCCGGCTGGAGAGTGGAGAGAGCTTCCGGTCAGGAGCGCGCGATGTGGGGCTGACATCCTATACCATCTCGCAAAGCTGTCTCTTCTGATACTCCTTTCATCTTCCGGGAAGTAGCTCGCTGTGTGCTATATAGGATGAGCTTATTGAGAGCCTTCCCTTCCGACTTGAGCTCATCAGCAGTTGAATGCCTAAAAGCGTTAGAAAAATTCCCCTATCTCTCCATATTCAAAAGGAGTTAAAATTACACGGCTCCAAAACTATCGGCCGTTGGGATCATAGGAAACGCGTAAACGCCTGGATATTTAGCTACTACAAAAGAAAATCTGTAAAGTTTAATCCGTTGTTGACGCTGAATAAAAACGCGGGACCATACCGTGTAGTACAAAGAGTTTGTGAAAATAATCTAAAAGTCTTACTAAAACGCTTACCGTTTATTTATTCCTACTTTAAAATGATTGACGCATTGCACGGTCTTTCACATTCACACCACTGTTGTTTAGTAGTCAATGTTATAATTCTTACTGACTAGTTATAATCATCACAAGCATCAAACAACCAATTATTGAGTTACCCAGCACTAACTGCTTCAATTAGTGGTGAAGACTAACTTTCGGCCAGGAAGTATTATATGTTGTTTTACACGAATAATAAATGTTCGCTTTAAAAGTAGTAGCCAAAAATTTATTAAATTTTCCGGCCACTTTTTCCATCTTTCGTATCACAACGTAACTTGGAATGAAAATATAAAAGNCAAAAATTTATTAAATTTTCCGGCCACTTTTTCCATCTTTCGTATCACAACGTAACTTGGAATGAAAATATAAAAGCCATAAAACATTAACACGATCGGTTATATATACTTTTGCGTGTTCCTGCTTGAGGACTACGTGGAGTGTATTTCGATTCTTGTTTTAACTGAGTATCACTATCTATACAAGAAAGAAAGTGAGTAACAGACTAAACAAAATTAATATTTTAATTAATCGTAAGAAGTAGATGATAAGATTAAAAGAAGCTTACAATAAATTATTTTAACCGTTTTAGACGTATTAACACATGCAAATACGCCTCTCTACTGTGCTCGAAATTGTGCGCATTTGTCAGATTTATGTTTTTACATAGGTTATGCATAAATTTTCTACATATATTTCATAACTGATATTGTTGACTCATTATCCGTCAAACATTAACAGCACACGTATAAACATATAAAGTGCATACTGTTTGACGTGTTTAGCAATGTTTTGTCTCTAAGCCACAGCGATAGAAAACTCAATTGTGCTGAGGAAATTTATCGACTCTTGCCATGTTCCCATAAATTACGTGGTATGATGAAGATTGGGCTTGAACCANTTGTGCTGAGGAAATTTATCGACTCTTGCCATGTTCCCATAAATTACGTGGTATGATGAAGATTGGGCTTGAACCATTACAGCTTCAGCCGACCTCCCGTTGCGCATTCGGACTGGGTTCGAATTCTATGTAAGGCATGGATGTTAGTTTAAGTTATGTTATAAGTTAGTTTGTAAGCCGTCCCCTGATAAGCCTTCATGCATGACACCGAGGGTCGTTAATAAACTCTTTCCAATCAATCCATTACTTTCTCGGCCTCCTCGGCACGATGGAGTGATGAAGGAGCTATCATGACTGCGGAATATCCTTACACTTTAGTTGCATGTCAATATCAATCACGTGTTGTACAGATATGCAAATAAAATACTTTATGCGCTGAAAAAATGCAGCATTATTAAACATATACGCACCAAAGAAAACGAGTACATGTAAAATAAAAACCGACTGTGTCCATGGGTGTGGGTGTGAAATATTGTAAATATTGCGTATGTTTTTTTATCACTTCACTCATGCCACGCCTTTCGAGTCTTGGCCAATTGAGTAAATATTATCAAATAATGTTTCCACCATGTTTACGCAATTTCGTGTTACAGTATACGGACGTACACTATACAAAACTTACGTATAGTGTAATGACACACGCACCCGTGCCTCATTTGGGGTTCAAACACACGATCGCACTGTATGTAAGTTGGTATCCCTACCATTTGAGCCGAGTGATTGGCTTTTCTTTTTTTTTACGGTTATGTCAAACGTAATTGAAGCTTCCTTCATTTGTGGAAGTACTCAATTAATTTGTTAAGTAAGTCTTGTATAAAATTCCCTTCTCATCCCATTTTGTCGGGTCCTCGTAAGTGACTGTTATTGTTGCGTCTTTTCCACCAAAATGTGTCTACAAATTTGCCGTATCTGAAATTTCTGAAAGTATGAATTCAAACCGAAAACAACAAGCAGTCGTGTGAAACACTGTACATACACAAGCAAAACGAAATTATTATGTAAGTTTTCGTTGCATCGTTTTACATAGTTTAATTGTTAGGGAACTGCAAAATGGCGATATATTGAGCCAGAAACATAAAGTATTGTTGTTGCTGTATTCCTAAAAATTTACTTTTCGGAATAACTGTTGAATTTGGTTTTGCTCCGTACCATTAATATTCAGAATACCCTATGAAACACTCATCAGTGCTGAGGTCCGCCGGGCATCCGTGAATGTATGACGGAGATCATAGTTTTGTCTGATACAGAGTGGTTGGCATTTAGAACACTTATGAAGAGTGCTGTGTGTGAATGAGTGTTCCCAGTTCCCAGTTCACAATAGTTCTCTCACACCACACCGGTATTTACAGTACACCCGACGTCCTTTTGATTGTACGTACAATAGGTATGCACACCAGAAAAATAACATGTTTCGTTGATTTCCTTTTGGTTGCAGTAAGAAAACCACGTTTGCGATCCATTTTCATTGTGCGTAAACTACGCACGTCCCAAACCGTATGCGTAGATGATTTACTTTATTGTGCGTAAATTGCGAACGTCAGAACAGAAGTTTCTTGGTAAGTGTTCTTTCTTTTTAGACGATCTACCCAACGATACCTTATACGACCCACATTCCCATTTGTCATTTCAAAGCTCATCCCCCATACCCCTACCACCGGTATGTTCGGGGGAAATGGGTTTACTGTCAATTAATGATTGATATAGGGTACGGCTATCACACTTTTTCGTCATGTTTTTTTTTTCTCGAGAAAAAGGGGTGCTACCTGTGCTGTGAATCATCATATATATATATATATANGTCAATTAATGATTGATATAGGGTACGGCTATCACACTTTTTCGTCATGTTTTTTTTTTTCGAGAAAAAGGGGTGCTATCCGTGCTGTGAATCATCATATATATATATATATATATATAGAGAGAGAGAGAGAGAGAGAGAGAGAGAGAGAGAGAGAGAGAGGGAGAGAGTGAGTGAGTTAAATTTTCAACATGGTGTCCAGGAACAACATATTTGACCTTCAGCCATCATATGAGGTCTTTGGTATCATTCTACTAGTTTTGACCCCGCCACAGACAGAAACGAATCAAAAATATT
Source organism: Clitarchus hookeri (assembly GCA_002778355.1). Taxonomy (NCBI): domain Eukaryota; kingdom Metazoa; phylum Arthropoda; class Insecta; order Phasmatodea; family Phasmatidae; genus Clitarchus; species Clitarchus hookeri. Next base: position 34,482 of record NQII01008169.1, read on the forward strand.
TTATTTTCAATTGAAATCGCGCTCAGTTGAAGCCATTTGGGTGTATTCAGGGCGTATAAGACATAAGCTGTGAACAGTGTGAATGCGTTATTGAAGCGTACTAATACGAAGCCGGTGACCATTGATCGCCGCTTTTACTATCAGTAAGAATTTTAACATCCGTAGGCCTACAAAGGAATTCGGACTTGAGTCCAGGGTATGTTACAGATCTCACGCATCTCGTAGGCAATCTAAGGGAAACGTAAATTTGTTTGAAAAAGTATTAAGTTCGCCTGTGAATGGCTTCCCAGTACTCAGCAAGCAAAATTAATAACAATAAATGTTCGACTTGAAAGAAAAATCAGTTGTTGGCAGTGAATCCATTACTTATTTTGCGTAGATTTATGAAATTTTTCTCGCCACTTTGTTACAAATAGAAAATTGTTGCAGTTTTTTTTTGTTTCTTTAGAACATAAAATACAGTGTAGGTATGTATGTTGATTGGGCATAATGTCTTGCCGAGAGCGAGGTCATTAATGATAAAATAAAATACAACAATAACTAAGAAAATTCTTCTTTTCACTTACCTAGTATGTCTCGTACTGTTTCATATATATTATTTTTAATTTACATTTGCATCTCGCACAGTGGCAAATCTTTCTTTTCCTGCAGGCAACTCATACCATAGTAGTGGACATCATTAAATGTAATTCCCGTGCAACATCCAATATATAGACCACCATCCCTGAACGGGTTAATTACTAAACACCCATAGTAATGTGCTAACCAATATAAAGCATTGTGTCTGTGGCGTTGATCTATCGTTTGCTGCTGTTAAATAACCTTCTATTTGAGGAATATTTTCTACCTATTCATGACAGATATCTCTCCTGCAACATGATGAACAGAGAGCAGGTTGGTCTGGTCCTAACCTGTTCTCTAAGTCATCCCAAAAGTATTCATAAGGGTTATCTCAGGACTTTGGGACGACCATTCTAATTTATAAATTTTCATGTCCTCGTCCCAACTTAGTCTTTGTTTAATGGAAGGATGCATTGCCATACTGAAAATATAATGTGTCAATCCAACATTGTTGTCACAGGATGGGTAGGGTTTAATTGTGTTGAATTGCGTCGTAGGCATTGACTTCAAGGATGCATGCACCGAAACCAGTGCATTAAGATCATAGAGTGGAAAACAGGACGTAGGCTGGTGTTCATAGTCACTTTTGCGATGGAAATGCGAGCCACATTCGGTACTCGGTTTTTTTTTGGCAATAAAAAGAGATTATTAAACTATTAGCGAGTTGTGTGCGTGTTGGTTACAGTTAACAGTACTCTCGACGTTACGAGAGGCCTTGAGCTACCCTAAACGACTCGCATCTCGTTAATCTCTCGCTGTACTTGTAAAAATGGCGCACGCCTTACATCGTTTCGATAATTGAGACATTATGCACTGGCAGATACAAGTGTTTTAAAGTGTTGACATGCTCTTCTTGATTCTTGACTCGAAGAAATTTTTGGTGAGGGGTGGGGGTGGGGAGAAAGAGAAAATAATACAGAAAATTAAAAACTTACCAAAAACCGATGTAAAGGTACGATTATATTTATCTGTTACTTGCTCGTCTTCTCGTGGTTTGATGCAGCATAAGTATTATTTTAATGACTATCAAATAAATATGTTAAAAAAAAAACTCGGTGCAATTAGAAATATAATTAGTATCGTATATATATATATGATTTCTTATATTTTGTAGTATGGAACGAACTTTCTTCGAACTCCATGGAACTATCTGTAAAATCTCTAATTGATTTTCGTTGTTTGTGCTGCAAATAAAGTATTTTGGAAAAAATAATATAAGTCCCATGTGTTAGAATTTCAAAGGAGTATAACATAAAAAATTTAAATGTCACTTTCCGAATCAAGATTTGAACACGCATCAAAATATCGTAAGCCTGCTATCACCACAGGGCTACCAAGCACATCTTACTAGCCCAACAAAATTTCCATTAAATTAAATTTTTTCTGTTACTATTTATATATATACTAGCTGACCCGGCAAACGTTGTTTTGCCATAAAAAGTATTTCTAGTGATTATAGTATTAGAAAAAAATAACTGTAACTTATTGTAAGTGTGTGAGGATGTGGTATATAAGTGGAAGAGGCATGGAGCTCTGTGGACGATGACGGAATATAAAATTAGATAATTTAATAAATATTAATAAAATGGAAATACAAACAATTACAGCTTTGCGATCAATAATAAAGTTAATTAAGAAGTACACTTAATTATTGAAAATATAATTGTAAACACGTCACTACTACGATCTGAGCACAAATGAATAAGAGAAAGGTTATTGTGTGAGAGAAAGTGGAGACCGGCTACTCCGTGCTGTGTCACTGGGAGACACCTGGTGGGAATAAATTGTAACCTAGATCGATAAATGATCGATGATAATTGATCAGTTATCGACCTAGGGTAAAATTTATTAAATTACTAATATCGCTATAAAAAAATAAGGGTTGGTGGTAGAAGGGTGAAAATTTAGGAGGGTATGTCTTTTTTGATGCCACATCATAAAAAAATAAAAAATAAAAATTTTGTTCAAACAATAAAAAAAAATTGTTTGGGGGTGGCCACCCTTATTACTTAGGGGTGTAAAAAATAGATATAAATCTATTCTCAGACCTACCGAGTATACATAAAAAATTTCATAAAAATCGGTCCAGCCGTTTCGGAGGAGTTCAGTGACTAACACTGTGACGGGAGAATTTTATATATTAGATATTACCGCCTGTTGTGGGTTTTTTTTGTTCGCGTTTCAAATTTTATTGTATAAGTTTTATAATTTCACGTCACAGCAAAGAGAATGATGTCTCGGCACAATATATAGAACAAATCGTGAATATTCCATATTTCATTAGCACATCTATGTTTCATTTTTCTTCAGTGCCGACTTTAGTAGCATACGCATTAATTTACAAATATTTCTAGCAACCCTTGTGCACTTCGGCGAATCCATTTTAGTTAAAATATTATTTCTAATTTCCGCTTGCTTGAAACGTGCTTTACACTCTTAGCCTCGCACACAGGGCTGAAAAAATCGTCGGACTGTCAACCGCCTCGTGAAAAAGGGACTCACAAACTTCGTTCAAGAATTCAAGACTGATTTGCAAGATAGTTAAAACAAAGTCCCCTCTTATTCGCGAGGACTTTGCGAAATCGGAAACGAAATGTTTAAGAATGTCATCCTTAGTCGCGATTCCCTTTCCTCCATAGTTCACGGCGAAAACAACACAGTTGTGTAAGTTGACCAAGCATTCGCCACATCTTCACACGCGCGTCGGAACTTTAAGACTGCAGCATGATTCGTCGAAAGACAGTATGCTCTGCCGTTACACTCGAGTCATACGACCTTCTCTGCACCACTGGAAACGACGGATGGCGTTACGTGCAGCTGTGACAGGCTAATTGACTCCTACTCGCTCGTGCGACGTAAAAGCAACCATCTTCCGGCAGACGGTACGATGCCAGTCGAAAGTATTTGGTCACCATTTGCAAAGTAGCCTAACGATTTGATCTCATCACACGTTGGAGGCTTTGGCTGTCCAGATTTGTCGTTGTTTCCTGCTTACCTGATGTGAGTTGGTTTGCCATTAGCTCTAAATCGCCCAGTGTTTCGCGGGATGTCTGGATATTTCGCGTGCAGAATGACCCTGCGTATAGGCACAGCTGTGGCTGCTATATACGTTAACTTACCATTCAAGACAATTTTATCGGGACGTGGCAAGTACGGACGATTCCACTCGCTTCCCAGGTCTCCGGTGGTTAATGGTCAAATAGCCTGGTATACGCGCCGTTTACCTTGTGCTAGTATCTTGCGATGGGTTGGCCGGTGGATCACACCAACAGCTGTAGCTGCTGTAAACTGTTCAAGCCTATTTTATTTGGGTTCGGCGTATACGGACGATTCCACTTTCTTCCCAGGTGCCCTGTGATGAATGACTAAGCAGTAACGTGCACGCCGGTTATACTGTACCGGTCCCTTGTGAAGGGTTGGCCAGTGGATCTACAGACTAATGATTAGGTAGACGTATTTTTCGTCTTTTGCGCACGTACCCAACGTTGACATACCCCAAAGGAGCACATCTGTCAAAGTCACGTGGTCGACAATGATGAACCTGCCTGTTTATATCTTAACTTTTAAGTGACAAAAACTATTATATTAATAAAATACTTTAATTAGTTTGAATGTAATCAGACTGCATTACATATTGGTTATAAGAAGTATAANATGGTCAACAATGATGAACCTGCCTGTTTATATCATAACTTTTAAGTGACAAACACTATTATATTAATAAAATACTTTAATTAGTTTGAATGTAATCAGACTGCATTACATATTGGTTATAAGAAGTATAAAAACTCATCAAAGCACGTGTTTACTGAACAGTGTTCTAACCAAAAATCCAAGCCACGCCATTTTTGCTAGACGTGTTGGCAGAAAAGCAGTTCAGTGTAGGGGCACGGAGACTGGTTGTGCGCAGCCAGTGAGATCGGTCTACATCGTCTTTAGTCTGTGGGTGGATCACACCGACTTGAGGGCCTCCGCGAGACGGGTGTTTGCGGGTAGGAAGGGAGGAGACGACATTTCAGCTCGGCGCCGGCCTGTTGCGCCGCTGTGCCCGCCGCCCTCGTTACTTCCGACACCCGAGTGCTGCTGCCCCTGATGGTGGCCTTCGGAAAGGTTTTTCTTTTTTTTTTTTTATTATTCTCTTTCCTCGCCCTGGGTAAGACGATATTTCCCGAGGGAGTCTCGGCCCGGAACGGCACAATCTGCAAAGCCCCCTCTCCTCCTAGAAAACACTCCCTCAAGTAAAGTGATCGTCGGGCCAGGGCGGGACATAGGTAGGTAGGTGTCGTGTGCGTACCCTGGAGGGTGCTTGGACGGACCGCGTTCCCCGGGCGGGGGAGGGGGGGTCACACCACCTCTAGATCGCCCCGTTGAAGGGCCGGCTTCTTTGCCTTCCCGACGGAAGCGAGGACGATCTCGCCACGTGTCCCTCAAGTACTGTCTCCGCGGCTTACCCTGTAAACTGAAGGCTCGAGGGATTCCAGATTCACGCGCCGTTCCAACCCCTCACAGTAAAGAGACTGGCTGCAGATTTTGCCTTTGTTTGGTCTATTCATCCATTAGCCTTTAGTGAAAACAGGCCCTACAAAATGTTGTGTGGCTTTAAGAACAGTTATTATGGTAACTACAGAACTGTTTGGTGTCAGCTACAAAGAGTTGTTTTTTCGTTATCACTAAAATAAACACACTCATAATAACAACAAATTAATTTAGCTGTAAGCAATAAATTATTTAGCAATGTCAGTTTTACCCAATTTTATAATTGTTGTGTGATATTTGTTTTTAACGGTAAAATTAGCACTTTTGCAAGCCCTGTTTAAGATCTACTTGTAAGCACATTGTGTATCCTTCCACCATATGTAAAATCAACATTACTGTGGACCTGATCACTATTCATGTGTCAGTCAAGGGAAACTGTAAAATAATTATAAAAGTAAATATTTTACAAATTTTCTAATCCATACATTTAAATGCATTAAAAAAATCAGAAAGAAAAATGTATTATTGTAGTATTGACAAATGTTTACCGAAAACTTTTAATTCAACGCTGAGTCATGGAACTACTTTCCTTCCATATTGACCAACTTTACTGGGCACACGACACTACGTGTGCCCGTTAAAAATACACGCAGGTAAGGACAGTGACATTTTCCAAGGGTTGATTTCAAAAGTGCTCACTTTATCGTGAACAGCCTTCAGCAACTTTTATTTTAATGTATTAAGGTATACTTTTTCCAAATGTTGGTTTTGAAATCTTTAATTTTCTGTATATCTGGAATAAGAAAATTTGAAACATAAGGCGTGTTAATTGGCATACTTAGATTATGTTTTGCAGTCTGTGCAGAATAGTCGGCAAATTAGCCCAGAATATTAGCATGGAAGAATTAAACGTGGAGTAAACGTGTTCCCATAAATAATTCTACATCCAGAAGGAGAGGATTAAATGCAATGTAACTTTACAAAGGTAATGGGGGCGATGATACAAATAAGTAAACTACAATGTTATAATTACAAGGCAAAGGGGGTTTATTCCGGCAAAGTGTTACGTAGGTGAAAACTAATTTTAGTACATCGTTGCACAACCCCTAGTGTAAATACTCGAGGACATTAGACCATTAGAACTCTGCATGGCGTCATAGAGACGTATAATGCTATCCTGTGGAAGACTGTTGTATAATTGTTGCAACTACTGCTCTTGGGTGTATCTTTGGCCCTTCGTCGTTCCCCTGATAACTTCCACGAAAGATAAGAGAGTCATGGGAGATTGCTCCTCGCACTGTGACACTACCAGTACTGACTGCATGTCGCTCAGTAGTGAAGAAAGATTCGTGTGTTGTCCAATGTCTTAAAACATTCGGTTACTGAGACAGTATTTTAACCTCAAATTCTATTCACGTTGTTTTTGATAGTGCTACTGGCAGAGAAGCAGTCAATTGCTGGAACACGCAGAGTGACTACTGTATAACTCGCACGCGCATTCTTCCCAATATTAACTTTAATCCATTCAGACCCAGTGTACGTAATTGTGTATATTGTATACATTATGCACATGCAAGTAATTTTTTGTCTGCACTGCACACCGCGAAGCTCAGTGACCAACGATCTTAATTGTGGGCATATGATTCGCAAACCGTCTTACTGGCCTAGGTCATAATTGGTTCATGTAACTGTAGCCAAACATACAGCCTACTGNCCGTCTTACTGGCCTAGGTCATAATTGGTTCATGTAACTGTAGCCAAACATACAGCCTACTGCTCATTGGCTGTGGCAACGAAACAAGTGTTGTGTCGACTGAAGTACAGCACACACCATAAAAAATCTTGCCTGCAACGCTTGAAACTGTAATTACAGTTAGTGTGAAAGGGTTGTGTTGATAGATTTGGGTGGCTCTTAACGATGTCTTGAGAGCCTATGAGGGTGAAAATAGGTGAGAATGGAGCAGCGCCGGAATGAAAATTCGGGGGGAAATTGGAGATCCCCGAGAAAACCCGCCGACCAGCGGTGCCGTCCGGCACGATTCCCACTTGCGAAAATCCGGGAGTGATACGGCCGGGGATTGAACCCATTTCGCCTTGGTGGGAGGCGAGCAGTCTAACCGCNGAAGGGCCGGCTTCTTTGCCTTCCCGACGGAAGCGAGGACGATCTCGCCATGTGTCCCTCAAGTACTGTCTCCGCGGCTTACCCTGTAAACTGGAGGCTCGAGGGATTCCAGATTCACGCGCTGTTCCAACCCCTCACAGTAAAGAGACTGGCTGCAGAGTTTGCCTTTGTTTGGTCTATTCATCCATTAGCCTTTAGTGAAAACAGGCCCTACAAAATGTTGTGTGGCTTTAAGAACAGTTATTATGGTAACTACAGAACTGTTTGGTGTCAGCTACAAAGAGTTGTTTTTTCGTGATCACTAAAATAAACACACTCATAATAACAACAAATTAATTTAGCTGTAAGCAATAAATTATTTATCAAAGTCAGTTTTACCCAATTTTATAATTGTTTTGTGATATTTGTTGTTAACGGTAAAATTAGCACTTTTGCAAGCCCTGCTTAAGATCTACTTGTAAGCACATTGTGTATCCTTCCACCATATGTAAAATCAACATTACCGTGGACCTGATCACTATTAATGTGTCAGTCAAGGGAAACTGTAAAATAATTATAAAAGTAAATATTTTACACATTTTCTAATCCATACATTTAAATGCATTAAAAAAATCAGAAAGAAAAATTAATTATTGTAGTATTTACAAATGTTTGTCGAAAACTTTTAATTCAACGCCGAGTCATGGAACTACTTTCCTTCCATATTGACCAACTTTACTGGGCACACGACACTACGTGTGCCCGTTAAAAATACACGCAGGTAAGGACAGTGACATTTTCCAAGGGTTGATTTCAAAAGTGCTCACTTTATCGTGAACAGCCTTCAGCAACTTTTATTTTAATGTATTAAGGTATACTGTTTCCAAATGTTGGTTTTGAAATCTTTAATTTTCTGTATATCTGGAATAAGAAAATTTGAAACATAAGGCGTGTTAATTGGCATACTTAGATTATGTTTTGCAGTCTGTGCAGAATAGTCGGCAAATTAGCCCAGAATATTAGCATGGAAGAATTAAACGTGGAGTAAACGTGTTCCCATAAATAATTCTGCATCCAGAAGGAGAGGATTAAATGCAATGTAACTTTACAAAGGTAGTGGGGGCGATGATACACATAAGTAAACTACAATGTTATAATTACAAGACAAAGGGGGTTTATTCCGGCAAAGTGTTACGTAGGTGAAAACTACTTTTAGTACATCGTTGCACAACCCCTAGTGTGAATACTTGAGGGCATTAGACCATTAGAACTCTGCATGGCGTCATAGAGACGTATAATGCTATCCTGCGGAAGACTGTTGTATAATTGTTGCAACTACTGCTCTTGGACGTATCTTTGGCCCTTCGTCGTTCCCCTGATCACTTCCACGAAAGATAAGAGAGTAATGGGAGATTGCTCCTCGCACTGTGACACTACCAGTACTGACTTCATGTCCCTCAGTAGTGAAGAAAGATTCGTGTGTTGTCCAATGTCTTAAAACATTCGGTTACTGAGACAGTATTTTAACCTCAAATCCTATTCACGTTGTTTTTGATAGTGCTGTTGGCAGAGAAGCAGTCAAGTGCTGCAACACGGAGAGTGACTACTGTATAACTCGCACGCGCATTCTTCCCGATATTAACTTTAATCCATTCAGACCCAGTGTACGTAATTGTGTATATTGTATACATTATGCACATGCAAGTAATTTTTTGTCTGTACTGCACACTGCGAAACTCAGTGACCAACGATCTTAATTGTGGGTATATGATTCGCAAACCGTCTTACTGGCCTAGGTCATAATTGGTTCATGTAACTGTAGCCAAACATACAGCCTACTGCTCATTGGCTGTGACAACGAAACAAGTGTTGTGTCAACTGAAGTACAGCACACACCATAAAAATTTTTGCCTGCAACGCTTGAAACTGTAATTAAAGTTAGTGTGAAAGGGTTGAGTTGATAGATAGCTCTTAACGAGGTCTTGAGAGCCTATGAGGGTGAAAGTAGGTGAGAATGGAGCAGCGCCGGAATGCAAATGCGGGGGAAATTGGAGATCCCCGAGAAAATCCGCTGACCAGCGGTGCCGTCTGGCACGATTCCCTCTTGCGAAAATCCGGGAGTGATACGGCCGGGGATTGAACCCATTTCGCCTTGGTGGGAGGCGAGCAGTCTAACCGCTCAGCCATCCGCTGCCCCTGTGTCCGAGAGGGTCGAGCGAATCTGATACCGCGGTAGGCAGTCCGCTAGAACCTCGCGGGGGAAAAAGCGGCAAACCTTGCGACACTTGGCAGCGGCGGCGCGATCCGTCTTGCCACCCCTGCCCGCAAAAGGGAGCGATGCATCACGGGACGGAGAGGCGGCTGGCAGATACACACACTCTTCCCGAACCTTCGGGCGTGATTAATCTGCAGGCCAAGCCGCGCCCCCAACGGCCGGTGCTTCGCGTCGCGCGCGGGGTGGGGCAATAGCTGGCACGCGCTGTTCGTGTCGACCCCGGCGGACACCTCTTCCTTGAAGTCCAGACACCTTAGGTGAGGGGGCTGCACACCTCTCGCGTCAACAGGAATGTTTNCGTGATTAATCTGCAGGCCAAGCCGCGCCCCCAACGGCCGGTGCTTCGCGTCGCGCGCGGGGTGGGGCAATAGCTGGCACGCGCTGTTCGTGTCGACCCCGGCCGACACCTCCTCCTTGAAGTCCAGACACCTTAGGTGAGGGGGCTGCACACCTCTCGCGTCAACAGGAATGTTTATATTGGGCGGAACCGGCTTTGGCTCTCGAGGGAGGAGTGTTCGGTAGTTCTAAAATAATTCCCGATCGCGTTTGGGGTAGCTGCCTTCGTATAAAAAGATTGTTTTCGATGTCTTCCACAGGACAACTTTTAACGCCATCGTTACAACTAAGGTTGTACTCGCAATAATCCGTCGCATCCGTCAGTCGTCCGTCCGGCGGTCACGTGATCTTCACCCAATCGCAGGTCAACTTTTTTCCTATCCATCCATACTTCAAATATTTAGCAAACTTCAACTTCGACGGACGGATGAGCCACCGCCTTCTGACGACATTCCTTAGACGTGAATACGCACTTTGAAATAATATGCAAGGCAGTGAATCTGTGTTTATTTATCTTTAGTAGTAAATTCAGGAATTTAAAATGTAAAAAAAAAAAATAGGTATAAGTTCTTATCGCGTAAAAGATTAATTTCCCAAAAATGTTTTTTCCCCTCCTTGGAAATGTTTTTCCAGCCAATATTTATTTCCAACTAAAGAAAGTTTGCTATGTTAAGTTGCCACACTGAATAATAGTAATGGCGTGTGGGGAGTGCACCCAGGGCAAGGCAACACCCTCCGAGTGACGGTCTTTCCAGCTGGGACCCGTAGGTGACCGTCATTCCCGAGCATGACAGAAATGAAACCCTAGAATGGAGCGGCGCTGGAATGCAAGGGCGGGGGAAACGGGAGTACCCCGAGAAAACCCACCGGCAAGCGGCATCGTCCAGCACGATTCCCACGTGCGAAAATCCGGGAGTGAACCCATCGGGGATCGAACCCGGATCGCCGTGGTGGGAGGCAAGCGCTCTGGCCACTACGCCACCGCTGAAATTTCGCCGTATAGAAGGATTGACGGACGATGGATTGTTGTGTATCGCCTTCAACTGACTGATGAAAACAACAGACGGATGACTGCCGGACGGACGTACGGACGACGGATGCGACGGACTATTGTGAGTCCAGCCTAATTTAGGAGTTTGATACTGCACACTGTTATAAACATCTTTCGTTACACTGTGTCTGGTTAATCGTCATTGTCAACACAAGAAGATCAAAATAATGGTTGAGAGCAGCAGAAGGAAGATAACAAAAGACTAGAAAGCAATAATCGAAAACCTTCGAGTGGCCTTTACAATTTTTAAAGACTCGTCTCTGCTGCTCTGCTGTCTGCATTCTTGTTTTGGTTAAACTGACTCGTGCAATAAGTGGCTTGCCTCCACAGTGCTCCGCAAAGAGATTTTTTTTTTACTAAGCCTTTGCAGCAAAACAAAAGAGAACGCTTGTGGGTCTTCTAGAAGTAAAATACACTCGACAACTTCCCCTTTACTTTGCAATTGCGGAATAATCAGTAGATGTGGCGCGTCGGGCTACGTTGTGTACCCTTAATTTGTCGTCTTACCCAAAGTAAGGCTCTAGGGGGCCGCGGTGGTTCAGTGGATAGACAACTCGCCTCCCACATACGCGAACCGGGTTCGATTCCCCGCGGGGCCGCTACCGTGCTGTAATCGTGGCGGACGATGCCGCTGATCGGCGGATTTTCTCTAGGATCTCCCGTTTCCCCCGCCCTTGCATTCCGGCTCTGCTTCATAATCACCTCACTTCACCCTCATCGGCTCTCAACACCTAGATGTTCAGAGCCGCCCAAATCTCTCCACTTTCTAGTCCAGTAAGTTAGTAATTTGACATGGACACGTAGTTTCTTTGGGGGAAGGGTATGTTGCAACACCATATGACTTAGCGATATGTTAACATAATACATTACTGTATATTATAACTGTGCGTCTAAATTGTTTTTTAATAGAAAATTCATCGGTAAGGAGCACTGNAGTTTCTTTGGGGGAGGGGTATGTTGCATCACCAGATGACTTAGCGATATGTTAACATAATACATTACTGTATATTATAACTGTGCGTCTAAATTGTTTTTTAATAGAAAATTCATCGGTAAGGAGCACTGCTCCGTTTCTCAGAAGTTTTTGGCGATAGGTTCGTTAACATGAAGAGACAATTTGTTAAACGTTTACAGAAATCGGAACTAAGATGAGTTTCATTTGTGATAAAGAACTGAAAAAAATGTACTGAATTTATACTGAGAATTAACCGTGCTTCGTGTAAACAACCATAGTATAATCGCTGGTAATAATAACTGGGCTTGTAAGTGTTTTAACTTTTAAAGGTTTAATCAAAACTTAGAAAAGATAAAAAAGAAACACTCTACAGTTATTATTTGAAGCTTTACGAATGTACGTACCAAATTATTCAGAGGAATTCTGGTTGGTGATAGAAATACACAATAAGGTGCTGGACCAGTACCGTNAGGGTATGTTGCAACACCATATGACTTAGCGATATGTTAACATAATACATTACTGTATATTATAACTGTGCGTCTAAATTGTTTTTTAATAGAAAATTCATCGGTAAGGAGCACTGGTCCGTTTCTCAGAAGTTTTTGGCGATAGGTTCGTTAACATGAAGAGACAATTTGTTAAACGTTTACAGAAATCGGANTCCGTTTCTCAGAAGTTTTTGGCGATAGGTTCGTTAACATGAAGAGACAATTTGTTAAACGTTTACAGAAATCGGAACTAAGATGAGTTTCATTTGTGATAAAGAACTGAAAAAAATGTACTGAATTTATACTGAGAATTAACCGTGCTTCGTGTAAACAACCATAGTATAATCGCTGGTAATAATAACTGGGCTTGTAAGTGTTTTAACTTTTAAAGGTTTAATCAAAACTTAGAAAAGATAAAAAAGAAACACTCTACAGTTATTATTTGAAGCTTTACGAATGTACGTACCAAATTATTCAGAGGAATTCTGGTTGGTGATAGAAATACACAATAAGGTGCTGGACCAGTACCGTTGCCGTTATAATAACTTTATATTTTCCGTGTTAAGTATTTTGAAATGACGCAGTTCATAGTAGTAGTCTGTGCCAGTATTAAATGGTTCAAGATGAACTGTGAGATTATCGCTTACGTACTTCAAATCTAGAAGAAATACGGAGAGGTAAATTTTGTTTACATAGTACCCAAGGAGGGCATATAAAAGGAAAATATTGACTACACAGCCCACTGCTACACATTTCAAAGTTGATGCGCAAGTTATTAGAGTTTAGTGTTCGTTTTTTTTGCAAGGCAACGCTGCGTATTTGGTTTTACGTTTATATGCCATTTGGAGTGACCTTATTTTGTATATGAATACGCCTTGCATTATTTGTGTTTGAAGATAGTATGTCAGGTAGAAAAAAAAACATTTCCGAAATATTCTTATGGTTGAGTTTAAGAGGAGGAAAGACAGTGGAGACTGCACTAAGCATTTATGCTGTGTATGGGAAAAATGCAGTTTTCGAAAGATCGCCAAAAAAAAAATTGTCATTTCGAAAAGGGCCACTTTAACCTAAATGATTCTTCATGTTGAGGTATACATCGGACTTTGGTGAATACAGTATAAAAGCGTTTAAAAACCAATGATCCCCGTCAATCAACCCGAAAGTGGAGAATGTGATAAAACGTGTAACCATCGTGCAACGTTTGCATTCCATGCGCAATATTCATAAATTACACGTAGGGGCACCGCACGCTTTAAGGTGAAGTCATAGTTTTTCACCGTCTTGGGAAATTAATTTTAGCTGCCAACACGTGATAGGAAGACAAATATTATTGCTCTGTTTTGTAAATAAAACTCTGCGTTTTATAATGGTGGTGACATTATTTTTCTACGACTGAAATTTGTTAATAAAATCTTATATTTAAAATTAAAAAAACTATTTTTATGCTCACTTCCGATATAGCTATGAAATTTATATTTTTCACAAATCATCTCCTATCGATTCTGAAGAATACTGTGTGGTGTAACTTAAAACTGACATCTGCATTTCATGTTATTTAGTTTTAAAATATTGATGTAACCGTAGTATTTTTGAGCGTAACGAGGGACGCAACAGATGGGAACTCGTGCTAGTTCAGCCTTTCGCCAGTAGGTATCAGGCACAGCATCTGAAGAAGAGTGCTTGATGCTACCGCCGCCTGAGTTATACAGGATGGTGGCTACATCCCATGACTCAATGACATGAAACCACGTCTGATTCCCGTGGTGTAGTTGTTGCATAAGGGGTGAACGAATACTCTTATTCTCAGTTAGTTAACATACAAGTATTTTATTTGACTGAAAATAACATGGGTATTTACACACACACTAGACTGATGGCCNCCTGAAGGGTGTGTTGGCGGAATGCTATGCATCGGGGGAAGGTTACTTGAATTGAGACTTTTTTTTACTTAACTGTGATTGCGGCTTTTGGTGAGTTGTCTTCGTTGGTTGGTGTAGCTGGGTCAGCTCGGCTTCCCTTCTCGGAAGTCCGGGGTTGGTTTCGCCAGACTTGTGGTGTCTCTACGATCTCGGCTGGCGGTTCCCGTCGGAGACCTTAGCGCGTCTCCTCTCCTGCATCGACATCCGCCACGATCCGGCTCGCGCTTCCGACTCCTCCGCCTTGCGTCGAGGTCACCGAACAACTAACTTCCGTCTCGGCTGCGCTTGTGTTTTAACTCATTCGTCGCTATATTGTAGCTACCTTTGTCATCAATTTCTCCGGAGAGAATTGGGGAGTTCCCCTGTGTAACTCGGGCGTTTTTGTGCCCGATTTTGTGTCTTGTCAGTGGAATGTGTGCTCCAACCAGGGTGGCGGAATGGTGAGGGTGGTGTCGCGGGGATTCCTCCGGTACTAATTTCTGAGCTGTGGTCTCCACAATTCTGGTTTGGGGCATCCCCTGCTTCCTTCGTCGTGAGCCGCCTTATCTGCCATTTATCTTGCGTGGCTGAAGGTTCTCCCCCGAGCCATTCGCCTCTGGACATTCCCTGTGTCATTCGAGACTCGGNGGGGGGGGGGGGGATCCCCGTGTTGAAAGTTTCGTGGTCAGCTGCCTGCCGTGGATATGTATTAATAAGATGGCAGGGTGTGGTAACGGCGCTATGCCTATTCTAGTATGCGACATGCGTCAAGAGTTCGTAATTGGGTTGCTAGATGCCGTTACTGTCGCGGTGCAATTCTGGCGGGAATTCGTATATTCGTAATACGTGTGGTGAAGTATCAGATACAGTACAGTGACGATAAAAAAANGCAATTCTGGCGGGAATTCGTATATTCGTAATACGTGTGGTGAAGTATCAGATACAGTACAGTGACGATAAAAAAAATTAAGCTTAGCCGGAAGAGGAAAGAAGCTAATCGATGTAAACTTTGATAAGCAAAATTACTATTTTTCATAAGTCGTGCTTGTTTAACGCCGTTAATAAGGCCAGGTTTATANGCAATTCTGGCGGGAATTCGTATATTCGTAATACGTGTGGTGAAGTATCAGATACAGTACAGTGACGATAAAAAAATTAAGCTTAGCCGGAAGAGGAAAGAAGCCAATCGATGTAAACTTTGATAAGCAAAATTACTATTTTTCATAAGTCGTGCTTGTTTAACGCCGTTAATAAGACCAGGTTTATAAAAAAAAAAGTACGCATGAACGCAATGACGCAAAAAGTTGAATTTATGTGGAACCTGTTTATTATAAACTCAAAGATGCAAGAACGCAACGCCAAAATTAGTCAGTCAACTTTCAACTTCTTGCGTTTCGGATTTTGTTTCCGCCTTATATATTTATAGCAATACTCACCGAAATCGTTTTACATGCACTCTTAATTTGCACAGAATTCTCCGATTACCTGTTTTGGTTACGCTTTTTTTTTTTATGTNGAATTCTCCGATTACCTGTTTTGGTTACGCTTTTTTTTTATGTGTGTTTGGTTTGTCGTTTAACGCAAATACTGGAGATAATGATGAATCCCTTGTTTAACTAATTCGGAGTTGTTTAATTTCGAAAAATAGTGTTTCAATTTCAAAACAACAAAATACGCGTGGTAAATATGACCCAACATGATCTTAACAGAAACCTTAAGAAAAATAATTTATATCTACAATTTCACAATTTTAAGTTAAAGAGATGCTAATAACTTGCGCCTTGCAATGTTCATAAACGATCGTTAGTATATTACGTGTGTTGCATTTTGCGTCGTTGCGTTTTTACGTGCTTGCCTTTTTCTATAAACCCGGCCAGTACCTACTTATCGATGGTCTATAATGAAGTTAATCTTCTAACGTCTCATTTGACGTATTGTAAGCTGCAAGTGATGTACACGCCCGATTCTATTAGGATTGCCTGATGTACTGTTTTACCTGGAACAATTCCGTCTTTGCACATTTTATTCCGTGTACTGTTCTTGTCTATAACATCGCTAAATTTTCTTATTTTCAAGATTAACGTCTTTGTGTGTCCGTATGGCCATTTAATTTTATAACGTATGATTTGAGACTTGCAAATTTCGTCTTATTATTTTGTGGTAAGCTATAGAATATACTGTCCTTTACATATCAAAGCAAAATCAGTAATTTGATTGACTCCTGATCTTAACACGTGAGTTGAGTTGATTTGGGAGATTTGGGCGGCTTTTAACAACGAGGTCTTGAGAGCCGATGAGGGTGAAATGAGGGGAGAATGTAGCAGCGCCGGAATGAAAGGGTGGCGGAAACGTGACATCCCCGAAAAAAACCGCCGACCAGCGGCATAGTCCGGCAAGATTCCCACGTGCGAAAATTCGGGAGTGACCTGGCCGAGGATTGAACCAGCTTCGCCTTCGAGCAGTCTATCCGCTCAGCCACCGTGGCCCCTGGTCTTAATACGAAATCTGTCACCCTACCGCAAACGTTTATAAGTGACTATAAGTAGTGTCCTTCGGGGTGTGCCCCACAATCTCTCGGCAAATGTCAAAGTCAAAAGAACATACAGCATTTTTTTTTTTTTTTTTTTTTTTTTTTGTAATTTTACGAAGCTTTTGCCAAAATTATTCTTTGTAGATAAATATAAATGTTTTATTGTAAATGGGGCAATATTACAAGAAAAAAGCATAAATAGTTCTAAGGATTCTATTGGCAGTACGATTTCCAAGCATTTTCTTCGGAAAGTGTACAAAAAATGGCTACAGTGTAACGAAAATGTTGACATATTGTTTAAGAAGAAATGCGCTATGCACGCTACGAAGTTAATTTACTTTTGTAATAGCCAATTGCTTTTTCATTAAATGTAAAAAAAAAAAGCAAGCAAACATTCTTTAAATATTTTCGAGGCAATTACTTTGAGGTGCAAACGAATGGTGTCTAGTCTCGGAATTTTGTTTCATATGTACACGGATATACAAACATTGTCAGCTAACTTGTCAGCACAGTGAATGTTCAGGGAAATGTTAATCCAGTAAGTTGGTTTAATTCTTTTAGACTCCTTTCAGAAGAAGAGCGACTTATGAAATCACCTTTCTGTGTGCGCCTTATCCTCTCTAAAAATATTTTTTTTTTATCCGTGCACTTAATCTTGCTAACCTCGGTGCACTTATAGTACTTGGCAAAGACAGTCGACTTTTCGTAATATACATTTACAAAATAGCGGCCATCTAGATCAATTAATGATTTGACGGCACATCTTAGAAACAATACGGGTACCTTTTTTTTTTTTTTTTTTTTTTTTTTCGTTTTTACATTTAACAGTACATTCCCTCCAATTATCGGAAGAAATTTCGCCGCCTGAAGCATATGATGAAGTCAATTATACTTGAAACATTCACCAAACTACGAAAACGGTGAGAAGCATCCATAGACGCTGAGGAACTGGCCTTGGGGATAATAATATAACAACTGCCACCACCTCAAACAGAGCAGCATGGAACGAAATCTGATTTCTTTTTTGCTCGAGAAAAGGGTGAAAAGTGACAAATGTTAAGCTCACAGACAGAAGTCACGTACTTTTGGGTAGTCCTCCAAATCCTCCAGATAACAAATTTTGGTTGGGAGGGCAAATATTTTTTAGTAAAATCGTGGTTGTGGCTGGTCTGCGCCGCCTCAGTAACACAGTAGCTCCGAAAATATATGCCTGAAATAAAGNGGGGGGGGGGGGAGGTGTAGTGGCCAGACTAATCACCTCCCACCTAGACGGAGGAATACCCTGAAAGAAGAACTTTATCAGGGCTTCAGGAAAGTGCGAAGTAACCGTAAATGGACTATAGTACTCGTACCATAAGTTCACTGCGACAGAATTATGTGACCCTACTGATGGTTGGCCTCAGTGCCGCTTTGAAGGTGATAATATTTTTTGTGTAGGGACATGCTTCTAGCCATCTGTTCCCTAGGGAGGAAGGATATCCAAAAACAACCGTAAATACGTATGGGTATCAGTATCTAATCCAAATGTGTGACGTTCTTGAATATGTGTTATAGCCAGAAAACTTTCTTCTTTCCCAGACATACGGCGTGCCGAACAGTCGCATGCACAACATGTCCCGTCGTTTTTAAATTTAGATTTTATAACCGATGCAAGCAGATAGGAGTAGCTGTAAGAGTAATTACTGGCATCCTATGCGAATGCCTAATGCCAAGTTCAAAGCATAGCCTCGTGAAGCTATTTTGCGTGAACAAAGTGGAATATATACTAATACCTGTGCTTCCTTTTGGACCATGTCACATTTCTTCGACATGACCCGACATCTTACTTTTTACATATTTCTTTCAGTGAGTGAAGAGATCTGGGCGGCAGCACTTAACATCTATGTCTTGAGAGCCGATGAGGATGAAGGGAGGTGAGTGTGGAGCAGCTCCGGAATGAAAGGGCAGGGGCCTGCGAAAACCCGCTGGCCAGCGGTATCGTCCGGCACGATTCCCACATGCGAAAATCCGAAAGCGACCCCGCCGCGTATTGAACCCGGTTCGTCTTGGTGGGAGGCGAGCAGTCTAACCACTCAGCTACCGGGACCCATACGTTTGGTTAGTGTTGTAATTGTACGATCTTGAAAGTAAGAGCTTTTCTGATAAAATTTTTATATGCACCTTTAGACATAAATTAATGTTAAACATATGAGATCCTAAACCTTTTACAAACGCCAAATGAGCCACACCTCACTGAGTATCTGATATACATAGCAGCTACTATAAACATTTTAAAGTCACAGGTTTCCATTTAACCTTCCGAAAAAAATACATGAAAAAACGAGATGACGTCTAAGAGACATCGGCCAAATTTAATAGACCAGCTTGTCTTGTTTCTCATGCCACATCTTGGGACCACAAGTTTAAATAAAAAGCTCTTATAGTAATCACACGAATAAGTATAATTGCATAAGAAAGTTTTTTCTTATAAACACAAACATTCAACCAAAGTTTTAGTCAAAAGAGATAGTAACTGCTAATGTATGAGTTACCATCAGTATTCGTTTCTTTGCCAGCGAAGAGGATTTACAAGAGTTTATGGAAAGAAGTAAGTTCGTTGAAATCTGGGAAAAAAATGGAAAAGATTACAAAACAGTGCTTGTATTTTTATTACATTAAAACAAATGCATTTCTTTAGCAAGCGCTGCCAGAATTCTGGACGACGTTACTGGTTCATTTTATCTAACAGCAAATTATACGAAATGCTCTCATCTGGACTGCGTTTCCAATATATCACAGCCAGCTGATCAAGTCGAATCTCTCCCGACATTTTCCCACCAGCAGACCGGAAAGTTTAGTCAAGTCCCGATTTTCTCCTTCGTCCCCTGGAACCAACGTTTTAATTTATCTCCCCAAAAACGTGCCATTTTCGCAGACGCCGATGTCTTTGTTCTAACCGCTGCGCCGAACGCAATTAATTCCGATATCGGGACGGAATATTTTTACATTTCCGAGACGGCTGGTCGTCTGCCAGGGGAGAGGAAGGCGGCCCCGCGCTGAATAAGTAATCTCCGCGGAGGAGCCGGGGGTAAAAATATTCGGCTGCAAATGACGACATGGAAATCAACTTTAAGGAAAGAATTTCTTTCCATGATTATTCTTCCCCCGTGCTTCTATATCAAATCCCCCACCCTTTCTTTCCGTTTCCTCTTCCCCCTCCCTCCTTATTAAGGTATCTTGCGAACCAAAGGAGAAGACTCGTTTGCACATCTGTCACAAACGCCATTCAGCGAGGCGTACTGATCGTCCCGCTGAACAGTTATAAACTATAGTCTATTCGCGGCATCTTCACACTTTCACACTTTCTGAATCAAACCTTTGAAAAAACACCCCATGTATGGCACGTTTGGTTGTTTCCTAAACATGTTACGTATCACAAGAATTGTATACTTGTGTTAACATAGGCATACTTTATTTTTGGTAAACTTAAACTTTTACTTATATTTAATCCGTAAATTATAATATTCCTTTTAAAATAAATAAGAATAAAAACAGAGAGAAAATAGGTATGTTAGTAATACCTAGTAAGAAATAGTTCTTATGCAAAATATTACTACACTGAGTGCGCACGAATGCGGTGAGTTGGGCCTCTGGTATAATTTTCCAAGCATTGTTTGCATGAGGCGGAGAAATATCTTAGAAGTAGAACTTTGGCAGGGTTTCGGAAGAGTTGGAAGTAACCGCAAATTGAGTATATCGTGTGAGGAATACATTTCGCGTGGCAGGCGCTCCAGAGATCCAACGCATAAGCAATAGAGTTCTGTGACTGTACAACACTTTTCGACCTCACGAAGACGTCGTAAATATTACGAGTATAAGATTATTATAGTACTTGATTAATTAACTTGATTGTGAAAGCTTCTAAAGTGCACGACTTACTCCAGGTTCGTCGAAAAACAATGCATGAGTAGGAACCAATATTAGAAGTTAGTAAATATTAAAAAGATTTTGTAGAATTTCAGTTTGTTTCTGGAGAAATTAGCCACAAAATAGAATATTGAATAACTATCAAGCTCCCATAGTCAGTATGTTGCATTCAACATAAATAACAGTTTTTAAGCATCACTCATGAAAATCAAACAACAGACAAATCACAAATGCATTATTCTTTTGAAGAGCTAGTTCAATAATAAAAAATAATAGTCAACAGAAAAGTTGATACGGAACCACCATATTTTATTATATAATTTTTTTTACACAGAACACTTATTAACCATGGAGCAATTATCAGTAGGCGGTCCATCAAATATCGTATCGAAATAAGCCGAGGGTTGTGCGAGGCGATTCAGACGAGCACCATCAGTCACGGAGGTGTCTCACAGTTCTTTCAGATAGATAGATAGATACCTTCAAGATTAGCCTCCTTCAGTACGTTTACAGTAAACGAAAGCTAATACAACGGTCTTAAACGTGACTGTACGGTAGCAAGAATCTCAGTGTCTAGGAAAATCACTATCATCTTATTTGTAAAACGACAAGATCAATCAACGACTTATAAAGCCAACGGCGTTATCGCCACTACTGAACCGCAATGTTCGTGGTTCGTATCCCAGGTAAGCCGCAAAGGTTACATTTTGGTCAATTTTACGTATAAGTTGCCTTTCGATTAGCCTTCCTGTGATAATGAGACACCATATAACGGGGGAGAATGTTTTTCCACACACAAGTTTTACTTGGCACACGCCAATATTTATTATTTTCTATTAATAATTATTAGCTCGAAGTATATTACCGGCCTTCTTAAAACTTAAATACCAAAACATTTTCGACATAACTCGAGCTACAATCACCGAAATTTCAGGCCGGTGTACTTCCAGTTAAAACCACTTGAAAAGGCGCTGATTGTAAGGAAATTGGAAATCTTGAAAATTATTCTAACATGATTGGGGAGCGGGTGGGGAGTGGAGAAAACTCAAGGTGTATTTATTTTTAATAAATTTTATTTTAAACCCCCACAATTTGAACCGAGGGGCAAATCAGGGGATAATTTATACAGTAGGCAAAAAAAAAATCTACATACAGCGCCCTATACATAGTTGTAAGTGGTCAGCTGTAAATGCAACAGATGCCGCGGTGGTCCAGTGGTCAGACTACTAATCCCCCACCAGGCGTTTGATCCCCGAAGTGGTCCATCCGATTTTCGCCAAGTGGGAAACGTGGCGGACGTTGCTTTTGGCCAACGGGTTCTCTCGGTGTATTCCAGTTTCCCCGCTTTTGAATTCCGCCTCTGCTTCATTTACACCTCATTTCACATTCACCGGCGCTCAATATTTCGCTGTTAAGCGTCAATTCAACTCTTAAGTGCAACATCAACTTAAATAGGCATATTACCTACCTAGGTACGCAAAATATTACAAAATATGTTGTCAATTTTTAGCTGTCCGCAAATATAATTAAAAGTGTAGTATTTAATCGCACGGACTTGCTTCTACTCGACTACCAATTAACTATGCATATTGCCCATAGACAAAAAAAAATCGAATGCGTAAGAATGTGGACGTCCGAAGGCACCTGAGCAACTTTAGCCACGAGAACAGTCTACGTCTGAAATCAACATTTAAAAAAAAAAGTCCTGTGCCGAGTGTATACATTTTAACGGACATACTGACCAGCACGCTCGTACTTACGTTGGCGGCAATGTAGGATAAGTAGTTCCGTTTCTTACTATATGCCATACGTCATATTCAATGTGTNTCTGAAATCAACATTTAAAAAAAAAAGTCCTGTGCCGAGTGTATACATTTTAACGGACATACTGACCAGCACGCTCCTACTTACGTTGGCGGCAATGTAGGATAAGTAGTTCCGTTTCTTACTATATGCCATACGTCATATTCAATGTGTTAACGTTTGAATTCGTTGCCGTTCAGTTTATTTACGTTTCAGTCCTCAATCATCATAATGCAACATGTGATAAACACATTCTATAATTTATCTTGCAATTAATATCAGTCTAGAAATATGTCCTGTATTAAACCCTACATCTAATATTTCAAAACTATGTATTACGAAAATTTAAAGTATTCAACCAAATACCATTCATTTCTTAAATATCATTTTTTTTCTTCCAAAATATTATATTTTGGTGAAATACACTCAAAAAAGTTTATTACATCTTAAAAACAATTCAACTGATTTAAGCCAAGTGTTGTTTATTGAAATCGACAGAACGTAATATACGCTTCGCATTCAAAAATGTGTATCCTTATTTGTGCACCATTCTGGAAGATAGTATCATATGGAAAAAGTAAACTGTCAGATCATACGTTGGAAACATAGTATACTTAACCGGTTCCCATCAAATGTTACTACAATTAAGCATAATGCTGTTAATTTATCCGAACCATTTAAACTTAAATTGATAAATTGAAAATATTTATTACACGCATTGAATATGGCTATACGATAGGTTGGACAAATTAAAAATATAACCGTTTACATCCAAGCGTGACAAATCAGAGTATCTTCACTTTTTTTTCTTTGAAAAACTTGAGAAACGCGTCATCTTCACGCACGGTTGTATTAGCAAATACCTCTAGAAAAAACTCCGCGCCAAGAGAAAATAGGCTGGGTTAGCGCAAAAAGAGAACGGAAGTTACGTAGTAGTGTGTTTCGTTTCCGTAAGGCTCAATACTCGTGTGGATGTGGATAGAAAGTAACATAATTTATCTTCCATAAACGGGGACACCTTCCATCGAGAAAGGACACCGTTACCTGCGTCTATAGGCATTACCGCACAACGGGCTGTGATAGTGTGTGTAGCCTGCGGCTTTAAAAACNGTGTTTCGTTTCCGTAAGGCTCAATACTCGTGTGGATGTGGATAGAAAGTAACATAATTTATCTTCCATAAACGGGACACCTTCCATCGAGAAAGGACACCGCTACCTGCGTCTATAGGCATTACCGCACAACGGGCTGTGATAGTGTGTGTAGCCTGCGGCTTTAAATTCGTCTTCAGAAAAGCGTGGCATCCTCTTATGATTGCGGAATGTAAAAACAAGAATTTATTGACGTCTTTCCAGTTTGTATCTGATGATTTCATTATTTCTCAGTGTCTAAAGGCGTTAAGTTAAGAAATTCACACTGGTTCATAGAAATTATTTTGCAACCAATTTGTCCGAAGATTTCTATTTTTTTCTACGGTGTGTTTACACGTAAGTGGTAAGTAAGCAANACGTCTTCAGAAAAGCGTGGCATCCTCTTATGATTGCGGAATGTAAAAACAAGAATTTATTGACGTCTTTCCAGTTCGTATCTGATGATTTCATTATTTCTCAGTGTCTAAAGGCGTTAAGTTAAGAAATTCACACTGGTTCATAAGAAATTATTTTGCAACCAATTTGTCCGAAGATTTCTATTTTTTTCTACGGTGTGTTTACACGTAAGTGGCAAGTAAGCGAGAATGTGCGGGAAAACTGGAGATTATTTTAAGTCAGTTAAATATTGGTAATAAACGTTATTAGCAAAACTCTCTCACGAATTCTTCTTCGTAAAATTANGAATGTGCGGGAAAACTGGAGATTATTTTAAGTCAGTTAAATATTGGTAATAAACGTTATTAGCAAAACTCTCTCAGGAATTCTTCTTCGTAAAATTAAAAAAAAAAAATATTGACACAAGAAACACGCAATTTCCCTCTCATATTTCGTAACCCTTTTATTTACGTGCGTATTTTTAAAAACGTAATATGAATGAACTCTGGCTTTTGTTTTCTCTAGCGTGATTATTTCGGAAAATCCTCATGATACCATATTAAAGAGAATGACGCTGTAAGCCTTTACGTTGGAAAGCTGATTGAAATTTAAAGCTGGAAGTTTCGGGCCACAAAGTTTTACTGGCTTATTTGTTGAAAGAAGCTCTAATGGTTAGAAATGATGTTTAATCTATATTTGTAGTCTATTTATATTAATATATAGTGATTAATTATTATTGATATAGTGATATTTTTGGGGTGTGTAAATATTTTTAGTCTTTGCTTTAGAACAAGCCGTTTTCCGTTCTTTTAGTGGAACGAAAGTTGTACCAGATGTCCAGCTCGGCAGGCCTGTGGTGTGGGATTAGAAACTTAGAACTTAGACGTGTGTGGGAAGTCTGTTTTAAGCTAATTCCTTCCGCTTGTCAATTTGACCGACATTGTTTTGAGTTCCTCCCCGGGACGGTATTGATGTGTATAGGCTGTTCACGATAAAGTGAGCACTTTTCAAGGCCGTGCTTAAAAGTTCCTTTCACCTCATTTGTATCATTTCGACAATCGTTAGTATAAAAACTACCATGAAACTAATAAAACATTATCTCCCTAAAAATTTAACGTCTGAAGCCACAATAAACTGCGTCTTAAAATGCCCTAACTTTACTGTGTGTAGCCTATTTTTTTTTTTTTTTTAGTGGGAGCTATATTAAGTAATTGGAAGTCGTGTTCTAGGTAATCGCCATACTTTGTAAAGAAACGTATGTTTTATACAGTACATCAAATGAGCTTTCAAGTATAATCAGAGTATGTTTGGCCATACGCGTAATTATGAAGTTACCCAACTTGCTGCGTTATGTATTTGTTTATAGGCAATTTTCTTAGGAAATTTTCAAAGCAGTGTTTGTTATCCGAAGTTGGGGAAGTGAGAGATGGCGTTGCATAGCACTGAATGTAGTGAGCACGTGGTGTCGGGAAGTTTCCTCGTCTCGAGCGAGAGTTTGGCAGCCTGCTGCCTCGCTAACCGCCTCGAGCCGAGGACATTCATTGTCTCTGGTGCGGTCGCGCGACTGGCTGGTCTAATGGGCCAAGGAGACTCGCCGCAAGCTGGCTCAAACTTCCTGGTTAAAAATGGCTCCATCGTCCGGGATGGCGAGGAAGACGTGGGGGGAGGGGTGGGGGGTGTTAGGCCCCGGGTATTAAGCCATCAACAATTCTAATGGAGCAAGATGGCGTCTTGGCTGTGTGATTTGAATGGGGCGCGCTTGTCGTTACCCTCCGGGCGTAATGGGCAATTCAGCTTCATAGCCCGGCGGAGGGTTTGTGTAGGTGTTGGAGGAGGGGGAGGTTGCGCTGGATNCGGCTGTTGACGATGACTCTCAGCGAGGCCAATTATCCAGCACAAACAGACAAACTCCACCTTCTGTCTCCTTCCATCTCCCCCATACCTATATCTCTATCTCTCTCTACCTGTTTAATAAAACTTAGACATCGCCTGGGCGATACTCGAAACTCACCGCGATTTTTTTTCCCGTGGTCCTTTTTTTTTTTGTGTACAAATGCTTCAATAAATGGCGCGAAATTCATTTCATTTTGTATGAGATATAACTGAGTAAAAAACTGAGGCATGATTAAAACGGGCAAATTGATGAAAAAGGGAGCAGGCAGTAAATGAACCCTTTTGACGTGGGTTTGAAAGCAAATAAAAATAAGCTGGACACATTTAAGCTTCATGTTGTGAATGATAAAAACGACATACTGATTGGATATTCGTAATACCCGTATTGCCGTCATTCTGATACGTATTAAATAGCTTTATGTAAAACTGTATTTCACAGACATGAATTCTACTTTACAGTTTGTACCTGTTACATTATAATATTTAAATAAGAACATCGCCCGAATAACAACGCGTGAGCTTCGATTGCTGAATTTTGTCTCCAACAATGTTGTATTTGGTGTTCCTCCACGTTCAGATTGTTATATATTTTTCGGAAACCAGTCATTTCTGAAATTGGTAACAAAGCAATAAGTTACCATTATAACTTATTAGCCTACTCTCCTGTACATATGTACAGTTACATTAATATTCGGACACCTGGAAATTCTTGAAAAATAAATATACAAGAAACTGCATTTGTATATATTGTGTAAAAAAAATATCATCCTAATTAGCAAAGTTCTACAACCAATATTTCATAAAAAAAATAAGTCGCTCTAGAACGTCAAATGCATCACGTAATTGTAAATTACGTGCGACACTGCACACACACAGTCATTTTAATATTCGGACAGCTATCTTTAAATTATGTTTTGTACCGAAAGAGGGACACATTATATTACAACTCATCCACGTTTCCGCTGTCGGGGCTTAGTTCTAGTGCGTGTAAGTAGGAGTGGGTACCTGACGTTTGTGAGCACCGGCAGAGAAATGGGCCGTAAAACGTCTAACACAACATTCGAGCAAAGACAGCTGGCGATATTTCACTATGCCAAAGGACAATCTTACCGGGACATTTACACATTACTTAATATAAGCAAAAGTACGGTGTTCGACATAGTGCGGGATCTGAGAAAGAGGACAGAATCGAGCCAGTGGCTCAAAGAGGTAAGCCTGAACAATTAAGTGCACGCGACAAACGTATAGTGATTCGCAAGTTGAAGCAGAACCCTAAAATACGTGCACCGAAACTAATAAGTGCTGTCGCAGTGTACATTATACACTGAGGTGGCAAAAGTCATGGGATTCCTCCTAATATCGTGTCGGATCTATTTTTGCCCGGTGAATTGCAGCAACTCGACGTGGCATGGTCTCAACAAGTCGTTGTAAGTCCCCGGCAGAAATTTTGAGCCATGCTGCCTCTGTAGACTTCCATAATTGCGAAAGCAACTGACTTCTCGATTATGTCCAATAAATGTTCGATGGGATTCATGTCGGGTGATCTTGGTGGCCAAATCATTCGTTGGAATTGTCCAGAATGTTCTTCAAACCAATCGCGAACAGTTGTGGCCCGGTGACATGTCGCGTTGTCATCCATAAAAATTCCAACGTTGTTTGGATACACGAAGTCCATGAATGGCTGAAAGTGGTCTCCAAGTAGCTGAACATAACCCTTTCCAGTCAATGATCGGTTCAGTTGGACCAGAGGACCCAGTCCATTCCATGTAAAAACAGCCCACACCATTATGGAGCCACCGCCAGCTTTCACAGTTCCTTGTTGACAACTTGGGTCCATGGATTCGTGGGGTCTGCGCCACACTCGAACCCTACCATCAGCTCTTACCAACTGAAATTGGGACTCATCTGACCAAGCCACGGGTTTCCAGTCGTCGAGGGTCCAACCGATATGGTCACGAGCCCAGGAGAGGCGCGTCAGGCGATGTCGTGCTGTTAGTTAAGGCACTCGAGTCGGTCTTCTGCTGGCATAGCCCAATACAGCCAAAGTTCGCCACACTGTCCTAACGGACACGTCCGTCGTACGTCCCACATTGATTCCTGCGGTTATTTCACGCAGTGTTGCTTGTCTAACACTGACCATTCTGCGCACACGTCGTTGGTCTCGGTCATTAAGTGCAGGTGGTCGGCCACTGCGTTGTGCATGGTG
This sequence comes from Clitarchus hookeri, assembly GCA_002778355.1. Lineage (NCBI taxonomy): Eukaryota > Metazoa > Arthropoda > Insecta > Phasmatodea > Phasmatidae > Clitarchus > Clitarchus hookeri. The sequence continues at coordinate 62,548 of NQII01008169.1, forward strand.
GGAGGTTATGCCTGAAATTAGGTATTCTCAGCATACTCTTGACGCTGTGGATCTCGGAATGTTGAATTCCCTAACCATTTCCGAAATGGAATGTCCCATGCGTCTAGCTCCAACTACTATTCCGCGTTCAAAGTTTGTTAATTCCCGTCGTGCGGCCATAATCGCGTCAGAAACCTTTTCACATGTATCACTTGACTACAAATGAAAGCCCAACCAATGCACTGCCCATTTATACATTTTGTACGCGATACTGCTGCCATCTGTATATTTGCATATTGCTATCCCATGACTTTTGACACCTCTGTGTGTGTTGCTACGCAGATGTCTTAAACTGTAATACAACTAGACAAGTACTAATGTTTTTAATTCAAGCATTGTTTCATCATGCTGCCGCAGTATTGTAGAGAATTTTTGTGCAAGGTTGATAAAATTCTTTATTGTTTTCAAAATTTTGCTATATTATTAGGAGGTAAATTGTATGTGGATTTTCCCTAAAGTTCACTGCAATTTGGTGATAATTTTATGGAGGCTGTATTATACTTGTAGGCCCCTTTTTAATAATTTGTTTACTGTAACCAAATATTACTCTTTTTGTCACAATTTTATTACATATTGGCTGTGTTAGTATTGTAATTTTTATATGTATTTAAGGGAGAGACCCCATTCCCTATAACCTCGTAGACATTTATAGTTTATTTTAAAAATTTTAATATTGCAAATTATATGTTTGAATTGTTTTGTTTTTTAGTGTGGTGTTATTAGTAATAAATTATTTTTTTCTTTTAAAAGGCGCTAACAGAATTCTTTACATTTATTGCCGACCTTCTTGATATATTGCGAACCAGATTTGGGTATTTGTATAAAGTCTAAGAGGTTATGTGATTGCAATTTGATATTCGTGGCCACGTAATTGATCCTTGCCTTTTGATTCAGTTTTAGCTGATTCTGTAGTACCAAAGAAGATTGCCCTAAATTAAAAATAGAGTTGTAAACATTCAGTATTAAATCACTGTATATTTTTTTTAATCACGTGTAATTAATTAACTTTTTAGTACAGCATGCCTACAAATTTCCTTCTTCGGTAGCAGTCTAGCCACAAGTCCCAAAGCTACAGGTTTAAGTACGTTAAGTGTTTTAAACAGAGGTTCAGTCAGTAAGACTCAGTTTGAATTTTACGAATTGTTGTAATAAAATAATTGTTTAAAGGGAATGCTGCGTACATGAATTTACATGTATGAAATCGGACGAAACCAAATCCAACAAAAGCGATTTATAAAAATATGTTTAAATGTATTAAATGAATTTCACTTCGGCTGTGGTAGTTAATAAATATACAGGTTGGTCCTGAACTACAGGTAGAAACGCTGTGAGGTGATTCCCCATGCAAAATGGAATAGAAAACAGCATACGAAAAATGTCGTACAGTTACTCGTAAGGGAGGTAGCCACCCTTGAAAATATATATTTAAAATTGTTCTACCAGAAAATAATGAAACTTACGTGAGATGAGAGAGCCATTCTGTGAATAATGTTTTATTTAACCAAAACCTGTACCCTGCGAAAATTTGTGACGTAATGCCATCCCCTACATTGAGACACTAGGGGGTGGTATGTTATGTGTGTGTAACCCTCGGGTATTTTGTAAATACGTCATAATCATACGTTACTGCACAGAAATACATTTCCTTGATGTAACACTCTCAGGCGTATAGTGTTCGAGACAATGGACAAAGTTTGTAAGGGTGCATTTGGTTGCCTGCCAGGTACGTAACCAAGTGCACTCTTACATACTTTGTCAGTTGTCTTGAACACTGTTCGCCTGAGAGTGTTACATCAAGGAAACGTATTTCCGTGGAGTAAAGTATGATTATGACGTCTTTAAAAAATACCCGAGGGTTACACGCGCATTGGCAGGATAATAATACACCACCCCCTAGTGTCTCAATGTAGGGGATGATAGCGCGTTACAACTGTTCGAAGGTTTCAGGTCTTGGTTAAAGAAAACATTATTCACAGAATGGCTCTTTCATCTCACGTAGGTTTCATTATTTTTCGGTAGAACCATTTGAAATATCGATTTTTAAGGGTGGCTATCTCCCTTAAGAGTTACTGTACGGCATTGTTCGTATGCTGTTTTCTATTCCATTTTTTCATGGGGAATCACTTCACAGCTTTTGTACCTGTAGTTCAGGACCATTCTGTATCTTTTGTTTTCTTTTATCCAATAGCAGTATGCTAGCAGCTATGAGATTGGTACTGTATTCAGATAGTTTATTATTTTTGCGACTTCTGTAATTGTTGCAGCCAAACACTGCACATTCTGTACCGCGGACACAGTAGGCCTGGGTCACTGGCAACTGTTAACTTTATAATGAACAACTGTTTTNAACTGTTCGAAGGTTTCAGGTCTTGGTTAAAGAAAACATTATTCACAGAATGGCTCTTTCATCTCACGTAGGTTTAATTATTTTTCGGTAGAACCATTTGAAATATCGATTTTTAAGGGTGGCTATCTCCCTTAAGAGTTACTGTACGGCATTGTTCGTATGCTGTTTTCTACTCCATTTTTTCATGGGGAATCACTTCACAGCTTTTGTACCTGTAGTTCAGGACCATTCTGTATCTTTTTTTTTCTTTTATCCAATAGCAGTATGCTAGCAGCTATGGGATTGGTACTGTATTCAGATAGTTTATTATTTTTGCGACTTCTGTAATTGTTGCAGCCAAATACTGCACATTCTGTACCGCGGACACAGTAGGCCTGGGTCACTGGCAACTGTTAACTTTATAATGAACAACTGTTTTATACAATTATTCTGCGTCTCTCCGTGTAAACAAATAGCCAATATGCATGCGCGCCCCTCTAAATTCCACTAGGGGCGCTGATCGCAGTGATTCACAATATGGCAGTCGAGTGTCCGGTACTGAAATGAAGCGTGTTTGCTATAAGGCCGAACATGCAATGGCGCAGGTCCAAGCTTCTTTGCAGCTCACAATTTCTCAGCTGCCCAGAAGGTGACTGTGCTTACTCTGTGAATAAAAGCAAACAATAACTATTGCGGGGAATAACACAAGTATGTATATTTTAATTACACTGAGTAGTGATGCCGGTTTGTAAAGATTGGTTGATGTTCATGATTTTTCAGTATTTAGACTAGAATGTCGTTACCCTTTTCCTACCCTTCCGTACAGGTCTTATGAAAATAATAAATTTTTTTATACTCTCAGCTGACATAACCACAGAACAGTATAGCATAATTTCCATTTCATCCATCCGTACACACTACGCCAAGCGTGGACGCATATNTAATTTTTTTATACTCTCAGATGACATAACCACAGAACAGTATAGCATAATTTCCATTTCATCCATCCGTACACACTACGCCAAGCGTGGACGCATATGAGTTTTTATATAGTTCGTACAGCATACGCGTCATAAGTCCTCAAATGGCAAAAATATGTTTTTATATTATTTAGAAGTAGAAACAGTGTAAGTGTTTTGCTTGGTAGTTACTTTTAAGTAACACGCATTTGTATTCTGGTCCAGTAAAATGTTACAAGTTCTATTTTTCCAGGGTTTTTATTACCACCGTAACAATATTTTCAGATAGATTGAAATGTCCACTGAAATGTTGTATACCTTTATGCACATATCTAATCGAGTGACGTTCCACGTGTAGTATCAAGCATTTTTGGAATCAACTTGTGGAAAATTAATGACATTCTTGCGAAAGGTATTTATTGATTTCTGGTAAACTAAACTACCAGATAGTCACATAAATAATATACGGATGCATTAAAACTCACAGAATTGTTGCACAGCACGACACAGTATCGCCCATATATTAAATAAGCTTGATCTATATTTCTTCAAGTTCAAGTTTCTAATACAAGCGACACCAATTGCATGTAGGCACACTTGTTAGGTCGGCATATTAAGAGTATTATTAACCGTTCACGGAACAAAAATACACCAGAATGCAACAAAAAGTCACTTTTAAATGTACCAGTTCACTGCAAACAGATATACCAACATTATTGTCGTTATGTGTAGTCATTTGTAGTTTGGATTTTAGAAATAACACCTTAAATGACGTTTGCCAGGAAACACGTCACAGATAAAACGGGAGAGGACAGGGAAGAGAAAGTGGAAGAATCTACGTGTTAAGGGTAGTGATGGATCTAATTACAAAGTTATTGGGAACATAATGAGTTATTATTACACCAATATTTACCCGGAAAAATCACAAAACAAGAAAACACTGCATTTCACGTGTCATTAAAATGTGTGACTACTTTTAATAATTCACTGCTAGTTTAACCGTAGTGGAGACACCGTTTACGTTATAATATATGCTGTTACGGCAGTAGTTTTTTTTTCAACGATTTGTTTGAAAAAAAAATTAAGTTTACCGGTAACACCATAAAACAACTTCCCTAATCCTTTTGGCATTCACCTTAGTTTCTGCTGTAAATTATTATAATACAATCGTTTACCCTAAGTAAATATAGTTTGTTTGCATTCCAAAGTAAATATAACTTCCTTTTGCGCCTATTTGGAGTTATGCCAATGTTTTCATAAGTAGTTACTAATACGAAGTTATTATTTTTTAACTTCACAGGCCTACCGTTTTTTAGGTGCGTTTATTGTTGAGTTATGTTCAAGTGTATCTAGGGCCCTGCCTAAGAAAAATGAGTGTATTTTTTAATTAGAGTATAGAATGAAAGATGTTGTAGGTTATTCCGAGAATTCTATTTTGCCTTTTTTACATTTTAAGTAATTAACACAGTCAGATCGATGTTAGCTAGTTTTTAGAGTAATTTATGTGGCGTGCATTAACAATGCCGCTGTCATCGCATGTAAAACACATTATTTAATGCCCAGCCCTTTAGCCTTTGAAATTATAGTAGATCTTGGTTGTATTCGGAATAATCGATGCAATACAATGTTGCTCCCTTCCATATAAGTTATCAATAAAATTATTCTTGCTCAGCGTAATTATCAGGGGTTTGTAGGTGGTGGGTCATTTTGGATCAGTAGTTACTGCATAACATTTGGAATGGCCACAATTGATTACTTTTTGTTTACGCCCGAAAAGTGGAACATATTATTAAGTTTCACTATCGTTTAACACAAAGATTTGTTCACTTCCATGTTCTCTACTTTATGACCAGGTGTTAGATATAATTGCATAATTAGTCAATGTTGTTTACGAACGTTTACAACATATGATTGCTAGGATTTGTTCAAATTAGCACTGTTTGTTGACAAAATACGTTACGAAATCCGAATTTATATGCAGAACTGATAATTTATTTCATAGTTTTGGCTGCATATTTACATTTTAATTACTGATAAACAATCAAATACCAACTGTATTATCCGAAGTAAAACACGCCAAACTGAAAATTACAACATAACAAGTTGATCACTTTGAACTCGGCGTATTTGGGCAGTGTTTTTTATAATATGGCTTAAGCTTGTTGCACGAAAGCAGTGATGTTCGTAATCTAATATCTCGTGCATTTGCTTCAAAGTGAAGAGGCAGACTCTACCGAGACTCTTGTCTGATATCTTCACATACGATTCCCTAAAACCGTGCCATTGTAAAATCATTATCTGATTGAAGAATTCATGTGATGTCTGAAAATCTGCGATATTCATGACCAACATAGTTTTTTTTTCTTAACGGCAGAACTAGTTTCCCTATTAAATGTATCTTTTATCTGTAACGTTTTTCGTTTTTTAAATTAATANTTTTCTTAACGGCAGAACTAGTTTCCCTATTAAATGTATCTTTTATCTGTAACGTTTTTCGTTTTTTAAATTAATGTTACTAAGGCATTCCACTGCCATTTTCTGAATGTTGTCTAAAATTTTAATGTTATGATTGTATTCCGTTATAAATCATCTGGGTTTTCTTCGAGGGAAACGAGCATAAGGTGCATTATTTGCATTTTCAGTTTTTTAGAACACGCATTAGTCAAGAGAATAAATTCGAACAACCCTCTAGCAAGAAGTTCATTCTAAATGTTTTGATATACAGTGATTTGTGGTAAATTTTTATCCTCCAGGCCAACTGTATATCATACGCCTAATTTAATTTTTAATGAAAGTTAGCAGAAAAGTATTATTATGTAAAAAAATTAAATATAAGTGAAATGAATAGGCCGTGGAATAACACCAGGCGTAACTCCAACTAAGCATACAATATGTTTAAAATATATTTCCCCAACAAGTGCAAATGAAGATTTCTACTAACGGTTGCAATTTAAAGGAACTTCTATACTATTTATATAAAATAATTTCCTTTTATTCACTTCCTGTTTTAATTTTTGGTATTATAATGTTATGATTAAGCTCACGTTGTTTATGTATAATTTTTCTTTTTTTTTCATTCTTGGCAACATTCCTGTTGTTGAAATATTAATAGGCCTACACGTGTAAGAACGCATTTTTACAGTAGTATCCATCAGCAGTAAAAATGCGGGTAAGGTAGATCGTTTACTAGTGAGCGTGCCTCAGATGGTAATATTCTGTTCTTTACTTTTGTTACTTCACCTGGGTAGAATGTTCCATTTGTCATAGAAGTGTGGGTGTAGTCACGGACTCCTCCATTGTTTAAAACGGAAAATAATACGATATAGTAATGGATATAGACTGCACCCTTGGACGAAGGTTACATCCGCCGAGTTGACGGGCTTTTGAAGTGAGACCCGTAATTCCCCACATGTGACATGGATTGAGACCCGAGGATTGAGCATTGGCAGATTGTGACGGCGGGGAGGAGCTGGAGTACCCCGGGAAAACCCGTTTGCCAACGACATCGTCCGCCACGTTTCCTACACGTGGAAGTCCGGCTATGACTCTGCCGAGAATCGAACCCGGATAACCTTCGTGAGAGGCCTTTTCGCTGGCCCCACAATCACCATCTGCCTCCATTTTGTTCTTCCTGAATTACTTAGTATTCTAAACGCTCGCCCTACAGTGTTGTTATTAAACAGACTTGTGAATGATAAACGATATGCAACGAAACAAACCGTTTTTTTTTAACTTGTCAAGGTAAGAGGTATGGTTGCGTGTTAATGTTACCAGGTGAATTTAATGTGATGATGTTTGGCTTGTGTAATTAGCACAGTGAACAGCGACATATCTGTGGTACAAACCTGGAGAGACGAGGACAGAACCTCTGGTGCCGCACCACGGCTAGATCTGAGTGAAAAGGCCTCAGTGGCGAAGTGAGAGGAAAGCAAGCAAAATTGTACCAGTCGTGCGGTTTTTGTCTAGTCAACTGTTGTTCGAGAGTATCTCAGTCCTTTGTTGTCGGGCTCTACTGCATGTTAAGCCTCTAACGCTCCTTGCACATTACACGATTTCTCCCCTGCGGGAATAAATCGCATGGACGAATGTTTTTAGTCGACTATTGAAGATTATGAGACCTTTCACACAGTACGGTTACACGGGCACGATTGTTACAATCCATTCACGGTATCTTCGGTACTTTTGAAAAGAACCTTTGAAAAATCACCCTAGGAGTTACATGTTCAATTGGTTATAAAAAAATTGTATATGGAAAAAGGTTTTGTCTTGCTTTTAGCACTGAAGCACTATATAAATTGGTTGTTTTAAGTTTTAAGTATATTTTTTCAATAAATTATAATAATTTGTTAAA